>JBBPDC010013034.1:0-13317 GCA_037974485.1 Hemigrammopetersius urotaenia | reverse complement strand
CTTGGCCAAAGAAAGTGGCTATGAATTCCAGACCTTCAGCCGTCAGTCTGAAGGTCTGGCTACGCGAGACTAAGTGTTAAGTGACCATTTATGTCATTCATGAGGTGCCAACCCACAACCTTCTGGTTGCAGGGCCAACTCCCTAACCACCAGGGCACCAGCTGCCCCAAAACTCTCCATACCAGGTGTGGGGTTAGCTGGAGGAGGTTTGGGTCAGTGTTTGGGTCACTGCAGTTAAAGCTTAGTGTTGTTTGGATTCATCAGCAGTACCTCGTCTCCATGCTGGTCCACTATGGAGATGTAGTTGGGTCTGGTGTTGTTTGGATATGACAGCAGGACATCATACCAGACCAGCTCAGCCGAATCCAGCCCAAACTTCAGCCACTCATCTCGAATCTGCTCAGCTAGTCGCAGGTTCTGTGGCGTTCCAGCAAGGTGGGGGAAACGTGTGAACTTTCTGATGGACATCAGGGAATAGGAGGATCAAAAGACTCACCTCATTTGAGTATTGAAAGTATTTTTACACATGTATATTAATAGATATAATAAAAAAAACAAAGAATAAATAGAGTAAATCTGTTTTTTGTGTAAAGTATATCGATGAGTCCCTTGTGGAAGCCCACTATTACTGTAGTTTCCATCAGAAACCTGGTTTGACTGCTTCATTAAACAAAACCAGGAGCTGTTGATGTAATTTCACAAATCCAAACAATGCCTGGAGGAACCGATGAAACTCAACCTGTGTTCTCCTCACCAGCTCACAAATTATCAATTACTTTTTCCTAACAAAACCAATGTTGATATTTTTTACTACTTTCTTGTTTGTTTGCCTTTAATGTAATGATAACCTTGCTGGCATAAACGTTATCACACGCTGAGAAAAATTGCTTTAAATAATAATCACAGGTGCCTAAAACTTCAACAGGACAGATTATCAAAAATGAAATCATAAACAGTAATTTAATTACAACTTAATTCTGGGTGTAACTTTTATTTGGTGTGTGTGTTTGCACCTGAGATGCTGCTTGATGTTCTCTGCATGTATTTCATCCAGGAACTCCTGCAGTTGCTCTGGCTTCTCATGATGTTCAGGGAAGGGTCTCGCAAACCAGCCTGCAATTAAAAAAAAAACCTTGTAAGCAGGAGGTGAGTTTAGGGGCGGTGTGGGGGTCACTACAGTGCAAGTAAGTACAATAAAAGCACTACAGTCAGTCCAATAAAAGCAGAATCAGAAAATTTTATTGATCCTGGAGTAAATTGCTTATTTTATGACTGCATAGACACAGAGATACGAACAGTATAAAATATAAAGTCTAAATAAATCTGATAAAACTCTGCAGAGAAAATACAAATATTGAATATTGTAATAGTGCTATTAACATGGTAAGACTATTGCATAATACTGATAAGATACTACACAAAATGAAATGATTTAGTACCCATTACACTGTACACGGTAAGAGTATAGCACATAATGATAATGTTTTATCACCCGATTAGAACATTACACAATATTGCACATGGAAGACTATTGCACATAATAGTAAGATAATCATGCACAAAGTGTTACACAGTATGATAATGACTGGACCTGACAAGAAATTGCATAATCAGGCTACTGCACAGGATGTGTGGGGAAGGAGTTGTAGAGTCATTACATACAGTCGCTCACAAGAGATCACTTCTCTGTATCTCAGTGTTTAAGGTGAGAACAGAGTGATTCTGATTGGGTTTGGTGTGAAATGTGTTCTAGAGAAGCTCACAGAGTCAGAATTGTTCAGGTTAGTCTTTACAATTAACTGTTTCACATCAAAATAGTTCATCATAAACTCTGGAACCCTCTGTTAACACACAGTTAAGTTGGGGGGGGGGGGGGCGGGGGTTGGGGGAAACCCCTTTAACTGAGAGAAACATGTTTGGTCAGTTTAGTTACTGAATTCATTTCACACACACACACACACACACACACACACACACACGCACACACACACACACACGTTCACAGAATATTTCAATATTATTTTCATACAGTGTGAGGATATGGAGATAACAGTCATTAAACACCAGACAAGCAGAAATGGTTAACACACACAGACACCACAGAGAAGTGTGTGTTTTAGCATATGGACTTTTCTACTTCAGAATGTGAACACACACACACACACACACACACATGCATGAACGTACCAATGATGAAGCCGATGAAGAAGATGAGTGTGAAGACAGTGATCCACTTTACAGAGCGGAGGAGTGCGTTCTCAGTGCCCATCCCCCAAACATACCACACACTCACTGGCGCACACTCACACACACACCCACCAGCACACAGTGGACAGTGTGAAGTGCTCAGGGGAGGGGACACAGCAGAAGACAAGAGGGGAGGAGCAAAAAGGAGAGAAAAAGGGAGGGGGAAAGGAGAGTTTAGGTTAAGTGTTAAGTGTTTATGTTTAAACAAAAAGTAGTAGATTTGAAGTTCATTGTATTAAGTAGTCTTGAGTAGAAGTATTAGTATAGTAAGTATATGGACCATGTTCTTGTAGTGTGCTAGAAAGTTTACTAATTTCATACTTTTTTTTTTTCATACATTTTTAAGTTTATAAAGGTATACTTTAAGTATACTTTATAAGGTCATTTGAAGTTTACAAAAGTAAGCTTTGTATACTTTCTGTATACTTATCAGGTAGGAGGAGGATAAACAAAGAGTTTGCAGTGAGTGAGGGACACATCTGTGTGTGCTGGAGTGAGGTTAATGTGTGTGTTGTGATACAGTCTGCCTAAATTTAGACACACACACAATGACTGTGATCACCAATCCTAATGTGATAATGTCCCATCACTCAGTCAAGTACACTTCACTATGTTATTCTTAAGTATATAAAAAGTAAACTTCAAGCAGACTGCCTCAGTTTTAGTAATAAATAAGTATACTCTAAGTACACTTGAATAAACTATGTTTTGCTAAGGGTAGATTTAAGTTTCAGGTTTAGGGTTAGGTTTAGTTTTTATGGTTTAGGTTTTAGGTTGAGCGATTAGGGATTATCATCTAGGGCTTAGGTTTAGTATTTATGGTTTAGGTTTAGGGTTTATTGTTTAGTCTTTAGGTCTATGTTTAGGGGTTAGGTTTAGAGTTTAAGGTTTAGATTCAGACGTCAAGTTTAGATTAATCGTTTAGGTTTAGGGGTTACGTCTAGCAATCAGCCTTAGGGTTTAAGGGTGTATGTTTTGATTTGAGTTTAGGTTTAATGTTTAGGTTTCATATTTAGATTTATGCTTTAAGGTTTAAAATTAGGTTTAGATTTCAACTTTAGGTTTTGTATTTAGGTTTAGGCTTTAAGGTTTAAGATTTGGCTCAGATTTTAAGTTTAAGTTTAGTGTCTATATGTAACTTTAGTGTTTAGGTTTAGTGAGAGAGAGAGAAACAGAGAGAGAGAGAGAGAGAGAGAGAGAGAGAAACAGAGAGAAAGAGAGTGGGTGGCTGTACTTTAGCCTGTCACTAGAGAGCAGTGATGCCCTGCTACCTTTCTCTGGAATATAAAACTCTTCGTACTACAGCAAAAGTGTCCAAACTTTTAGCAAATAGGGCCAAATTTGATAAACTGAAGATGCCTGGGGGCCAATAGTTCCTTCTGACATATTTTAACCACAAAAGTTACATAAAAAATACACACTGTTATAAAACAATTTTCATTGTCACAATTACCTTTTTTTTTTTAAATGGCAATGTAATAAAATATAAGCTGCTCAGGCAGATGTGAACAACTCTAAAAACACAATTCTGCCTTTCCTTCATATCTAGAAAGTTAGATAACATTAAACAAACTGTATAGAATACATTAAATTGCCATGAGTTTGATAAATATCTGTTTGATAAGTAATGCAAAGTGGTCTGTTTTCGTTAAAGTTTAAAACAAGTTAATTTTGCCCTTGTCTTTTACAAGATTTTTCAAAAAGCAATCTACAGGCACATAACCTCAGAGCCAGGTAGTTGAGCCAGGTAGCATTAGAATGGTGCTGCCACCGTGTGGTGAAAGGAGGAATAACATTTTTAATGTTTTATGATTTATTTATTCTGACAGAGGTAGCGAGCCGTACATAACACACTATAAGACTGAAGTTGCGGGCCGTATGAAACAGCGGCCTGTGATTGGACCGCGGGTGGTTTAGTTTCCGTGTTTATGGTTTAAGTTTTGTTAGGAGGGTGACCATAGTTCACCCTTCTTGCCGCTAAAGGAGCTAGTGGTCAGAGTCATGTTTTGATAAAAGGACTTGGTTTAATGACTGAGTTTAGGACTGGATGACTCTGGATGACTCTGAATGTTAAATGGATTATGTCTCTGAGTGCTCCATGTTATCACAGTTTGCCACTCTTTGACCCCTTTCTGCTTGTGACTTCAAATATAGCTTGTGTGATTAAACCTTTATCTGAAACCGAGACCCCCATAGACTGTTCACTGGTTGGGGTATCTGGGACTGAACTGGGTTTTCAGTTTCCTCACAGGCAGACCCACAGATGAGTGAGAGTTGTGGCTGTAAATGTCAGCAAAACCGAGCAGCTGGTGGTGGACTTCTTTAGGAAACAGCAGCAGTCTTACAAACCACTCTATATCCATGGCCGTGGAGAGGGTGTGTGGCTTCGAATATCTGGGCGTTCACATCTCTGAGGATCTGAAATGGGCTGAATATATTCAAGCCCAGTTCAAAAAGTCAAGGCAGCATCTAAGAACTTTCTACTCTGGTGTGTAGAAGATGTACTGGCACAGAACAAAACCTCCTGGTTCGGGAACAGCTCTGTACTAGAAGTATTACAGAAAGTGATCTGAACGCTTCACATGATCAGCTACAGTGTCTCTGCAGGCCATTTAAAGCAGGAGCAGAGCCACCAGGACCATCAGAGACTTGTGTCTATTTTTATTACCTTAAATTACTCTTCAGATTTCTGTTTAGTTTTTTTGCACAATCTCATGGACCAACTTAGGGGTATATTTTACAACATGTTGTATTTGTGTAACTATGTATGTGATAAATAAAGAATCTTGAATATTAGGTTTTAATGTTTAGGTTTAGTATTAAGTTTGGAGTTTAGGTGTAGGTTAGTGTCGTGTTTAGTATTTTGAGTTTAGGTTTAAGGTTCAGGATGAGCTGTGTGTGTGTTTGTGTTTGTGTGTGTGTGTCTGTCTGTGTGTGTGTGTGTGTGTGTGTGTGTGGAGTCAGCCAAAACAACATTGGGAGTACTCATGCATGACAGAACACAGTTCTGAGGTATTAAGAGAGAGAGAGAAAGAGAGAGAGAGAGAAGAATGCAGCTAGAGAAGGGGAGAGAAAATGGAGAGAAAGACAAAGGGTGGAGAGAGAGAGAGAGAGAGAGAGAGGTGCAACTAGAGGAAGACGGATAGAAACATGGAGAGAAAGAGGTGTACAGAGAGTAGAATGCAGTAAGAAAAGGACGAGGAACTGGAGAGAAAGGCAAAAGGGAGAGAGAGAAGAATGCAACTAGAGAAAGAGGGACAGAAAAATGAAGAGAAAGAGAAAATTGAGATACAGAGGGTGAGTGTAAGAGAGAGAATGCAGATAGAGAACGAGGGACAGAAAACAGAGAAAGAAAAGCGAGACAGAGAGAGCAAGAAATAAGAGAGAAAGAAAGAAGAGAGCGAGAGAGAAAAAGACAGATAAAGAGAAAGAAGAGAGAGAGAGAGAGAGAGAGAGAGAGAGAGAGAGAGAGAGTGTGTGTGTCTGTACTGCAGTGATCTGTCACTAGGAGGCGCTGTTGGTCTTTGGAATGTTAAACTTTTTCTTTGTTCAGAAAGGTCCATATTTTTTTGTAGACGAATATTAATACATATTAATATTAACCCACTAACCCATTAGCATACGTTATTAATATTAACACAGACATGTTTTATGGTGGAGTTACTGGAGTGCCGTATCCGCCCAGCCGTGCTGCGCCCCTCAGCCCCCTCCACAACTCCACCTCCAAACGGGACAGACCCGGCCGGCAAATCAGCACACAAACTCACTCTCTCACACACACGAACACACACCCTGCTGAGGAGGTCGCGTATCAAGTGCAGACGCGCGCGCACACACGCAGGTAGGCGCGCGGCCATGGGTTTGGCGTTTAGGAGCTGGGTGGCGAACGAGGCAGCCAAACACTGCGTCCTGGTAAGCATGAGGTTTATCATAACTTCAAGTCTGAGAGGTCGACCCTCGTATCCACTCTGAGGATGTGTGTGTGTGTGTGCAGGTCATCTGGCTGGCCGTTAGTGTCTGGCTCTTCTGGAGGACCTTCAGGCTGTACTACAGCGGTCCCCAGTACCACTACCTGCGCCAGATGTTGGGGGTGAGAGCTCTTAAACTTTCTACACCCTGGATGTTTATTTGCTGCTCTCCTTATCTTTGACCTCATTTGTCCTCAGGAACCTCTCCTTAATGATCTGAAGAGGTTGTCACAGCAGAGTGATCCCTGAGACCATCAGGACAGGAGAACACAGCATTAAAGCAATAGCAACAAGTCATGAAAGCTTATACCCTACCAATCACTATAGGACTAAGTGTATACCTAAACCAAACATGTTAGCGAGGATGGTGTCCAGTTCTCCAACTTCTTACTCAAAGTTTCTTTTCCACCTTAAACCACCACATAGAAAATTGAGCATTTGAGTGAAAAGTAGGCAGACCTCAGTTCAGTGCCTTTAAATGGTTATGACAGGACCATGCTAATTGGTGGGGTGTAAGCTTTCCCTACTTGCAGCGCCAGTGCTGAAACTAAAGAAGCACAACACATCTCAGCTGATTGAATTAGTTAGTGAGGTTTAATGAACTACCATTAACTACCATTGGGAATGTTATCAGTCAGTCAGGCTGCCATCTCCCACACACTAATTGTTGTCACAGGCTGTGTGTTATGGACACACACACACATACACTTATTGAATTGAACATTATTGAATTACTATAAACAATGTGTGTGTGTGTGTGTGTGTGTGTGTGTGTGTGTGTGTGTGTTCCTGAGAGTCTTACTGCACTGTGAAGCGTGTGATGGCATGTTGGGATCAGACAGCATGCCTGTGTGTGTGTGTCATGTTTTATTCAGAAAATATCACACACACAACACATTCAGTTTTTATTTTTAGTTGTTCTGTCTCAATGCACTGCAAAAAAACGTAGTCTTAAAAACCTAATCCAAATCTCAGACTTAAGCTTGACCCTATATTAAACTTGGTTTTATAACTAAAAGGGGCAGATCTGCTGAAAACCCTCCACAGTGCTCCACTGACACCAGTTGGATGATCAGTTGAAACGTGTTTGTGTGCAAGTTCAGTTTATTTAGTTTAGAACTGGAGCTACAAGGCTAGCGTTGCTAGCACTAGAAGTTAGTAGTCCAAGTTAACCAAGTCTTTTACTGTAAACATATGACCAAAACTTCTCTAGATTCGCTCACACTGCATCCAGCTCTTCATTAAAGTGGAACGGACTTGTGGACGTGGTTTAGGTTACAATATGACTTACTGTGAGCTATAAAATGAATTAGATTTCAGTATGTAGCCTAAACATTGTGTACACCTTATTGCATAACAGGGTCTGTTTTCACAAACCTAGAGTGCTTATCTAGAATCAGAATGAGTGTAAATATAGAAGAATCTGATCCCAAATCAGTTTCACATTATGAACATCAGTCCTAGTGTTGTCTGAAACAGCCACCTGTAGCACTGAACTTTAGTTCATTTGAATCAAAACTGTAAAGTGAATATGCCAGTGAACCGGAACAGTTTCGACAATGGAAAACCTCTGGATAACATGGGAATTCCTACCGATGGGACTCATTCAAACAGACCTTCAGTTATCCATCTCCAGCTTGTTCTGACTGAAGGTTCTTTTGCTCACTGTATCAGTAGGTTTTAAGCGTACTGGACAGAGCCAGCTCCATACACACAAGCACAAAGTGTCAACAGCTTACACCATGGGCAGAGGAGGTGTATGAAGAAAGGAGTTCACGTTTACCTGGAAAAAGCCATGTTTGTTCTGGAACTCCATGGAACCACAACAAGAGCCAAGGTCTCCATCCAGAGAACAGTGCTGAACATTCCTGGGAGTTTCTCCAATTTCTCATTGTAAAATCGTGTAGGGAGTGCAGAGAACATCCAGAAAACATTTAGAGAACTTCCAACTTCACATGCCTCAGTCAGCAGTCAAAAGACATGCCTTTGTGGGACAGTACAAGGTGGAAGTGCTGCTCAGTAAACAGGACTTCATGTTCTTCCCATTTAGAAGGAACCGGGTTGAGTTTTTAAAGATGATGCAACAAAGGCATATGAGTCAAAGGGGGGGATGTTTTGCTGTGTAGACAAAACAGGATTCCAGAGGAAGAAAGTCATCTGGGCAGTCACACATGGTGTCGGAGCTGAGATGATTTAGGATCTGGACTTTGTGAAGAAAATATGCCTCAGATGACCAGATTTAACAAATGTTTCTCTATTCCCTAAAACGTTCTACTGAAAGTATGCCATTGGGGCCAGTGGATGGTGGACATGGCTTTAGCTTTTGCTTTAGTATGGAACAGTGCATGACCATAAATTTACATTTACAGCATTTACAAATGCTCTTATATAGAGCGATGTGCATAGATGCTTTTAGCCCACAAAGAAAACATGGCCCTCACACTAGTTAACCTGGAATTAAAAATTAAGAGCTGATACTAGACTATGATTCTAGCAGAGATGGAGTTAGTCCACCAGGGCCCGTCAGATAACACACACACGGAAGATTTCTTTTAGCTTTTTGTGAAGTTTGTGTTAGTGAAGTTAGTTTATGATGTTAGTATTTTGTTATCCTAAGTGCTTAGTGAAGAGTTGGGTCTTCAGTCTCCATTTGAAGACAGCGAGAGTCTCAGCGGTTCTAACAATCAGGGGGTTTGTTCCTCCACTTCAGTGCCAAAGCTGAGAAAGCGAGATTGTTAATGTGAGATGAATACGAGTGTTCTCCCTCTAAAGTCACTTTTCAATATGTATACAGGAACCATGCTGTCCCTTAACTGTACTGCAATGGCACGCTTTGATTTTCCAGTGTATCCCAGCCAGTGTGTCTCTCACTCTGGTGTTTGGCCTGTCATTGTCCCAAAACCGCAGTCGAACCAGTAGAATCTTTTTCTGTCAGATATTTTTTTTTATTCTGTCAGAATTATTTCTTTTTATTCATGTGATCTTTTGTTTTTGTAGTCTTGTTTGAGGTTTGAGATGAAACCTGGGATGTTAGCTTATATTTTCATTTTTTAGTTTTTTTGTGCATCTGTTGTCATGACAACATTATTGGCCAATCAGAAAGCTGTTTGTGTACGACTCCGGAATGTTTCGCGTTATTTGTAATGCAAAAAACCTTTGTTCGTGGTACGGCGCGGTGCCAGTGGAAAAACTTCTTAATTTCATGCATTTGATGTAGGAGCTCTGTTTTGCTGGAATTTAACTTCAGGTGATGTGCTGTCATCCAAGAGGAAAAGTCAATCAGACATGCAGAGACATGCCAAACCTTCAAGAATGGAGATTCACACTCTAGCAGGAAGGCAGACACTTAACAATGACAGTGTTTAGTGCAAGAAGTGCTCCAGGGGCATTCGTTCTATCCCCTCCATGTGTTTTTTGTCCAGTTAGGACTGTGCATCAGCCGAGCTTCTGCCTCAGTCCTGAACCTGAACTGCTGTCTGGTGCTACTGCCAATGTGCAGATCCATCCTGACCACCCTGAGAGGAACACACCAGGTAAGAACTAAAAAAACATGCAGATCAAAGGGATGGATAGTCAAAAAACACATCAGTGAGATGCTGAAATAAATAACAAGACAACTAGAGTGAAGACAAGACTGTAAACCAATAGAACACAAATGAAAAAGAGCTCAACAATAATAAATCAAAACCTAGCAGAAAAATAATATGTAAAAGTTTAGAAACGTTTCTTATTTTGCATAGAATAACATAAATAAACTAACAAAAGCCAACTGATTAAAAATGAAACTGAAATAAACTTTAATGATCACTATTAATTACAGAATTGTTTTAGCAACATTTAAGTATACACTATGTGCTCTCTCTCTTTCTCGCTCTCTCTCAGGTGGGCAGTAGAAAGGCTCGGCGGTTGTTGGATAAGTGTAAAAGTTTCCACGTTGTCTGTGGAATTTCCATCTGTGTCTTTTCAGGTGAGTTACTGATGTTTCACCAGCTGTATTATAGCTTACAGATCTAGTGGTAACTGTAACTGATGAAGACTAACTAATGAAGCTCACACCTGTCAACACCTGACCACATCTGAATAATTGACATTAGATACTGAATTTCTAGTTGATTCATAGAAGTTAGTAATTACCAGTATGCTGGGACGCCGCTTTCATTTACAGCAAGACAGTAAAAACAAGAAAACACAAAAACACTAATGGACAAATGACAAATCGGGTTGACAAGTGAATGTATTTATATAGTATACACACATGCACACAGACATGACAGGTAAGTGGAAACATCTGGGAAAGGAGAGTGGAAAGACAGACAACAGGTGGAACCACTAAATAAAGGTGCAGGACAATGGCGGAGCAGATGAATAACAACAAGTTAATAACAACATTGATTCAGGAAATAAACACAATAAGACAGGGGAAAACGTGTGGAGGATGTGACAGGGCTTGACAATGTGGTAAAAAATGTGGTTGTGATGTGGTAAAAAAAGGCATATTTGTATAGTGTGAACCCTAAATAAACCCCCAAATATGCTGCCAAAACACTTTAATTTCATTTTAAACTCGACTTAATACATTACCCTGAAAGAAAATAAAGGTAAACCCGTATCTGTATTTTACAGTTTACACTGAACTCCCGCAGTGCTAGAATGTTAATACTGATGTTACCCCTATATATAGACTGTACTGTAATTCATGCAAGGGTGTATTCTTTGGTATAATCTGGGTAAATTTAATTTACAGTAAAATAAAATACAGGGCTTCAAGAAGAACAAAACAAAAAACACGAGAACACTCGAGACGCTCCACTGGGAAAATTATAGACTGCAGCAGCCAATCAAATAGCGTTCTTTAAAACCGCCTGCCACTGAGTACAGCAAGGGATGCGTCGAAGTGTAGCAGCCAATCAGCAGTAAGGACAAATAAATAGCATTCTTGGATTGGCTACTTTTAAAACTCCTGCCTCTGAGTACAGCCGTATTTTACCATCCCAAGAAGGCTTTCTATAAACAGTATCAAAAAATGTATAGTTATTTTTATGTGGAAATGTGGCTGAATTTACAGTAATATTTGTGTTACAAAATGAGCGAATTATATTTTCTTAATAATTTAGCACTTAAATGTATGAAAATGTAAATATTGCCACAAAAATAGCTTAGATGTCCAGGCCTCGTCCGCCAAGCCCCCTTGTCCTCGTTTATCTTTGGGCACGGTGCTTAGCAACCCAGCACGAGGGCCGAAAACCGGTACTTAATAGGTCCCGGTGCCTAATTGTAAAAGACCGGAGGACCGATAAGCTCTGACTTTAATGGTTCTGCTGTCGATACTGGAGAAATAATAATAAAAATAATAGATGTCCTATTTATTATTGTTAACTTAACATTACCTAGCATATTTTACCTGACCAGCCTTTTGTAACTTTATATAATATTCGTTATTCGCCTACACTGCTGTTATTTACAATCTCACGCAGTCTTTTCCGCAATACTCAGAGCTTGTGCGCACACAACACGAGAGAGCTCGTGCTTATGGGGTGATGATGGTGGAGAGAGCCAAACGATCCAAAGTATGGTTACTGACGTTCAGCCCTGTAAACGCGAGCTCTCTCTGTCCAATATACACACCGCTGCACAAACGTGAGATGGATAGTCCTTCTATCCACTAAACAGAAAGGAGAATGTCCCTATACTTTTGTCCACATACTTGTGTATGACAGCTCTGTTCCAGTACATTTGTTCATATTGGCCAGTTTGTCTGGGTTAAAGTTTAGAGCACAACATTGTTTAATATCCATTTTTAAGATAGTAACAAAGATACTCTGACAATACAGTGTTACGGACTGGAGCCTCCTAAAGGTACAGTGGCAGCAGGTAACAGTGGTGGTGTTGGTGTTTGGTGTTTGCTTAGCTATAGATAATTATTTTACATAAAAAAGTGTTATTTCTGTTCTCAATTTGTTTTGTTTTTTTAAATAAAAAAAAACAACAAAAAGTACCGATAGGAGTAACGCTAAAGTACCGAATCGATAAGTGGTATCAATAGAAGTAGTAATACCGTTAAAACCTTAACGATACCCATCCCTACTTACGAGGCCCAGACGTCACAAAAGTAAAAAAAAATACAGAGGATATCTGCAGTTTCCACATTAGTGCGGGGGATTCAGCAAACAATTATTACTATGGTTATCAGAAAAAATCTGCGTTGGACTGAAATCGCAGATCAGCAGTCGCGGTTTCAGTCCAATGCAGATTTTTTGTGAGCGCAGTTTACTGTATACCGTATATCATATGATACTCATTAGCTTTATATTGGCCTTGTGAGCTCCCTGACTGATCACAGTGTTGTCACGTCCGTGGGGGCTAGTCCCCCTCGGACGAGAGCTTCCTCTGAGAAGTGACGACGCGAGAGCAGGAATCCATGCTCAAAAGACATTAAACCTGGCGCTGTGGCCACAAGAAAACAGAAAAAACCAGATACTGCTACACACGAGGGAGAAACGAGGAAAAATGAGGTGCTACAAACGACGATGGACTGATAACCAGAATGAAACACAAACAGGACTTAAATAGTAAACGTAATCAGAACCAAAACACAAGACAGCTGGAACACAAGAGCATGTGACACAATGAACACAAACCAGAATCAAACCAGGACACGTGACACAAGCACTAAACTGACAAGAACTTCAAAATAAATGTCCCCAAAACGCAGAACAAAAACAAGACCAAAAAACAGAAAAGCAGTGGCCTCTAGCGGCCACTGACCCAACCGTCACAAGTGTGTTTCTAAACGTGTTCACGTAGTGCATCAAAACACTAATGTAATCTTGGCATACTATAATTTACAGCAAAATAATCGCAATACTAATATTCTGTCCATACTGTGCAGTTAACAGTACTTTAATGAGAAATGACCTGGATAGTGGTCCTACAGTTTAAGGGGTAATTTGGGCCAGCGCTGCAGGCTGAGGTTACCAGCTGTGGTTTGACAGCTAATTTGTGTGTGTGAGAGAGAGAGTGAGTGCGTGGGTGGGTGTGTGTGTGTGTGTGTGTGTGTGTGTGTGTGTGTGTGTGTGTGTGTGTGTGTGTGTGTGTGTGTGTG
>JBBPDC010013024.1:0-31196 GCA_037974485.1 Hemigrammopetersius urotaenia | reverse complement strand
ATACATTATACAAGTTTCACTTTTTGAATGGAATTAGTGAAATAAATCAACTTTTTGAAGATATTCTAATTATATGGCCAGCACCTGTAAATGACCATAGTCAGTTTGGTTTAAAAAGTTTGGGGGAAAAAAATTGTTTGGTCAGTGGGGCTGTGGAGGTGTTTGTCGCCCATAGGGGCCGGGGGTATGTCAACCGGGTGGTCCAAAGTCACCTAAAGACTTAATATTGTGGCGGTCAATGTATTAATTATAGTGAAATATAGGTCAATATATTCACAAGATATTAAATATTTATTCTTGTGTGTACATTACTACTTGTCTACATTTACTCATATTACATGGGTGTAAACCATGTCCCTCAAACTAGTAAACATAGACTTAAAGGTAAGAGCTGCTTGTAGACCAAGAAGAGGTCAAGTCCACCAAGGCCCTGTCAGAACACACACATACACACACGCACAACCGGTTGTTTTAAGTTATGTACAGTTATTTGTTGGTTCAGTTAGTTTATGACAGTTGTTATCCTAAGTGCTCTGTGAAGTGGTGGGTGTTCAGTCTCTGTCTGTGTCTGTTTGTGCTACCACTACAGTGCCAAAGCTTAGAAAAGGTTTGATGTGCATGTGCAGTCTCTGAGAAAAGGTGGGTCAAGTCGGTCTGTATTTGATCACAGCTCACCTTCTTAGGGCATCAGAGTAAGAACTAGACCACTTTAGGGTTTAAAGGCAAGCCTTAAAAGAGTTTTGAAGGCCAGCCAGGAGTGAGCTACAATCATGCAGTATAGAAATGACGAGCAACTGAATGAGTATCAGACTGGCATCAGGGGTGAGGAATGGATGAATTCTCCTGATGTTTTAAAGAAATGTGAGCATGTATTTTTGACTGAGGATTTAATTAATAATAATTAATTTTTCATTAATTCATTCTCTGAGCCACTTTTCCCAACCAGGGTCACTCCAGTGCTGAAGCCAAATCCCAGCTTAAAGGCAGAGAAATCAGTCACCAGTCTATTTTCAGGGCGGAAACCCAAAAACACTGATGCACACAGTTACATCTAGGGGCAATTTAGCATTCACCTGATGTGCATGTGTTTGGACAACGGGTGGTTTGCCAGAAGTCCCCACAGAAACCCATGAAAATACAGAGAGAACATGCAAGCTCCTCAGAGAGAGAACAGCAGGCAGTCGAGCAAAAAACCTGCTGTGAGCACTAACCACTCTGCCACTGCGCAGCCATATATTACTTTTTCTTATTGAATCGCATTCGTTCCTCTTTCATTTAATGTCATTTAAAACAGTTACTTTTTATAAAAATGCATCAAAGCATGTCAGTAAATGTACTAGCAAACTTTCCCTGACTCTCAGAACTGCTAAGGGCCTCGCCTTCAAATGGTAACTGAAAGCCCACCTCCTCACTTAGCACTGAGGATAACAACTACATGTTCACGCCATAAACTTAAAACAAAATTCACAAGTAAAACTAGAACTTCGCCGGCTCTTCACAAGTCATTTATGGGTATGGACAACTGAACACAACGCATTCATGATTGATTTTGAATTAAACCAGGGCAAACAGTAAAACATGTCTATTTTATACTCTGTGTTTTAGCTCCTCCACTTTTCTTTTCCACCCTCCTTACCCATGATGTTATAGGCACTCTCTCCAACACACAATTTCAAGGTGATTCGACTGTCCTGTCTCTCTCACTTTACATTACAGAGGGGACTCGACCACAAAAATCGATTTTTTTTTTTTTACAACAAATGCTGATCGATAGTGTAGATGCAACTGAAGGGGATTGTCACATCCGTGCCGCCTCCACCATGCCCCCAGCAAGTCCTCATCACGCCTCCCTGTCTCCATGTGCCGGTTTGTTTGTTTGGCGTAGTGTCAGAGCAGCACACCTGCTGCGTGTGAGTCCTTCGGCTCACTGTTTTATACAGAATGTATCGTTTTTAATAAACACTTAAAATACTAATTTTTTAAAAGTCTGTGTTGTCCAAGTGGGTAGGGTGAGGGAGGGGCAGTGTTGGTGGTTTTATGCCTCAGTTCTCGTTGATGAGTCTGATGGCCTGAGGGAAGAAACTGTTCCCCATTCTGGTAGTGGAGCCTCGTAAGCTACGGTGCCTTTTACCAGAGGGAAAAGAGTGCGTGAGGGGTGAGTGGGGTTGTCCACAATGCCTGTGGCTTTACGGTCTCCCCTGTGACAAAGGGGAGAGAGACCCAATGATCTTCTCAGCTGTTCTCACAACCCTCTGTAGGGTCTTGCAGTCTGAAACATTGCAATTCCTGTACCAGGCTGTGATGCAGTTACAGAGAATGCTCTCTATGGTCCCTCTATAGAACATGATGAGGATTGGAGATGGAAGGTGCACTCTGGACAGTCTTCACTGAGAAGCCACCGATGCTCAGTGGGAAGTGATCACGCTGTGCCCTCCTGAAGTCAACAACCATCGCTTTTGTTTTCTCTACATTCAGGGACATGTTGTTGGCTCTGCACCAGTCCGTCAGCCATTGCACCTCCTCTCTGTATGCTGCCTCATCATTCCCGCTGAGCAAACCCACCACAGTCGTGTCATCGGCGAACTTGATGATGTGGTTTGCGTAGTGCATTGCTGTACAGTCGTGGATTAGCAGCGTTCAACACTGTGGACAAAGACTATCTGTTTTGTAATGCTGCTCTTACAAAGCTCGGTCTTATTAAAACCCCAATGTTAACAGTATTTCCTGCATCTGCGTCCTCCTTCCCAGAGGTAGACATGGCAGGGATATTAACGGAAGTTTTGATGTTGGATCCGTGCCCACACTTAAAAACCTGTAGCAGACGAAGAAGTGCCATTAAAACAGTATAAAACCAGTAATAAAAATAAAGCTTCAAAAGAACAATAGAGTGGTTACTGATGACGCAATTATACTAACAAAGTCCGGTACGATCTGTTAGCGCCCTGGTAGAATCTTAGTCGAATAAGAGCTCTTAATGTAAATGCTAGGTTTACTAGTGTGAGGGATGAGTCTTCCTGTGAACTTCAAAGCACCCATGTATGTCGCTCCAGCGAAGAGTGTCCACCAAATGCTGTAAGTGTAAATGTAAAAACTGAATTAAGTGGTGTTTTAGTGTAGCCTGATGTCCTAGGAGAGTCAGCATAAATGATCACATTGCAGTCATTTCAATGTAAATCCCCAATATGTAGTACAGTATCATGTAATATAGTACACAGTAGTAAAATCTATTTAGCATAGTGAAACAAAAGGTAGAGGAATTCCTAAACCACTCAATAAACAGAACATTTCAGCGTTCCTTCGGCTGTATAAGAGAGATGCTTCTACATGTACATCGAAAGAAGGAATTCCGTCATAATTTGCACATAAGTATATTTCAAAATTACAGATAAGAGGAACAACAGTGCAAATAAACAGTAGTGTATTCACAATATATGTCACATACATTTGGACAGCCTGCTCTGCATGGGGTATTTCTCCAGTTTTACAGAGGGTTTGGAAAGCAAAACTACTTGAGATCACATTTGACAGGGTTTTAAGGGTCAAATGTGTGATTTAGAAGCGTGTTTCGCACAGTACTAATCAAAACGGCGTAAGCTTCCATTAGCCTCATAGCTCCAGGGCAAATTAAAGCAGCAAACATCATCCAGCAAAAATGTCTTCACTTAATGATTATGTTTGGTGCTGGGAGAAAATTGTGTACATTTGATTTTTGCTAAATTATTTATTTTTCTCCCCAACTTATTTCTCTATGATAAGGAATGATTTTCAGCCTCAACACAAAGATAAAAAAATGCCAAGTTAAAAAACAAGCTAATTACTCCACTCTCAGAAAAAATAGGCCATGGTCTTTCATTCAGCATGTTTAGTAGGCTTAGACATATCAGGGTAAACATGCAGTCCTTGTTGATGTGTGGAGAGCTGAAAAGAGGATAAACAAACAAAAAGAGGGTGCTCTGGTCTTCTCATCTCTCATTTGCCTTCTCTCTCTCTCTCTCTCTCACACACACACACACACACACACACACACACACACACACACTCTCTGTCTCTCTTTAATGTACAACAGCTATTGATCAAGATACTGGAGGAGCTGTAGCCTGCATAACATTTTGAAGGAGACCTAGCAACGCATACTTTCCTTGCCTGTTCACATTTACATCTTTATCTGCTTTCCAAGAAGCTGTGAAATGGGAAGTGCTTTGGCATATTTGTCTTTTATGAAATGCATGTGATTGTACAGGCTGTTTGGATTTGCTGATCGATTTTGTGTCGCATAAAACTTGAATAAACTTTTACTGTCGCTGTTGCAATTTCTGATGCTGGCAAATGCCTATTACCAGTCTATCAGAAAGAAGCTGCATTCTAAGATTCTAAAATTCTAAAATGGTGTGCTTGTTGGCACATACTCATTTAGTGGATTTTGTGGACATTGTTTTAGCCCAGTCTATAAACGTTGAAGCTTTAAAATGTTGAATGTGTGTGATTTTCTACACCCACCCCTCCGAATCTTGCTCTCTTGTACTGAGGCAGCCCACGAGAGCAGTGGTCAATAATGTACAAAATCAATAACTGACAAGGGAAAACATGCTTGTATTGTCTCCACTGTTGATTTACAAAGATCACAGAAAAAACACCTTAAATTTGGCGGAAAAAGAGTAAAATGTATTTCCTTCAATTGAGCAAAAGGGTATTTTGCATCATCTGAAAAGAGGGTGTTATTTTGCGGCTTTGGTGTGGAGCGAGGGACTTTAGATGAACGTACTGCTGTGTTTGACTTGTGTTTGGAAACGCACACCTGATTAGCGAGTCTGCTTACTCAGGCATACAGGCAGAGAAGCCTGCTCAACAAAAGCGCTGTGGATTAATAATACATCTGTGCGCACGCAAGACTATGTGTGTGTGTGTGTGTGTGTGTGTGTGTGTGTGTGTGTGTGTGTGTGTGTGTGTCTGTGCATGCGCGTCAGTGACTGTAGCTCTTGTACATATCTAGCAGGTCTACAAAGCAGCATGTGTCCATACAGCACAGTGCGATCGCATTCATGCATAGCCAGGCTGATATCTGCAAGCTTCCACTCACACCGACACTTTTGTGCGCGAGCACTCATGCAGTCTGGCCTGTTGCTGTAAGTAAGCCTGTGAAGGAGCACCTGTAAACCCCAGAGTATCAAAAGGATGGTAATTCTGTCACAAATTCCACAACAGTGCCATGACCTAAGCAAAAACTACATAATAAAAATGGTAAATTCATAGCTAAAATGCAGATTTGAGATATGCGACTTTCTTTTGTTCATTTTTATTGACAGTAGTATTTAGTGTCAGAAATCACATCCTTCTTAAAAATGAGCTAAATTCAATTTGTTAAATAAACCACAGATGCAATGAATGATGCCAAGTTTTCAGAAACCGCTCCAGTCTATTCTCATTCCTGAGGCTTTGGTTTCAGGGTGCTCTCCTCAGTTCAAACCACAGTTGTCGATTAGGCTCAATTGTAGCGACAAAGAGCACCAAAGCACAAAAAAAATGGTATACAGACCACAGAATCACAGTTTTGCCATGTTCATCCCTGCACCAAGATGTCTGAATAGTTTAATACTATTACAGGGACATTCCGTACCAGTTTCCTAATTTAAGAAATGTTTATGTAGTGGCAACAGTAAACATGTACAGGAGAAATACCAGATATCAGCATTGTCCCACAACTCCCACCTTGAGAATCAGAATTTAATACATTATATTTTTGGCAAATCTGAAAACTTGGCTTGTTAGCCCAAATGCAGGTATGAATTCAAATTCGAATGTGGTGACGACCAACAAAAGAGAGAGACTTTTCCTCTGATCCTTCTTTCTATTCATATTAGAAGAGTAGGCAGTATGCATGCATGTGTGTGTGTGTGTGTGTGTGTGTGTGTGTGTGTGTGTGTGTGGTCTTTTACAGCAACCACTGCATATTCCTTATATCAAATATGCATACTCCCTGAAG
Source organism: Hemigrammopetersius urotaenia (assembly GCA_037974485.1). Classification (NCBI taxonomy): domain Eukaryota; kingdom Metazoa; phylum Chordata; class Actinopteri; order Characiformes; family Alestidae; genus Hemigrammopetersius; species Hemigrammopetersius urotaenia. The sequence goes on along the minus strand of JBBPDC010013024.1, from coordinate 25,216 downwards.
CATGACACTAGCAGATTTTTGTCAGCATAACATCATCTACAGTGTTTACGCATATGAAGCGAGTAGCAAGGAAAGGACATTAGGGAGAGTTTTTTAAAAAAAAATGAGTTCTACCAGTGACAGAAAAAAACAGGAAAATGTAAGCACTTTTCTGAAAGAAGGAAAAGACATACACCAAAAACCAGGCAGATTTAGACCAGTTACAGATTGGCAGTAAACAATGACAAAAATTAACTCATTTTAGAAATTTTTTGATTGGTTACTGTAATTCGGTTGGTTAGTGTAGCAAATAACATCGCTGCCTTCCAAGCAGGAGGTTCGATTCCTATCCTTGGGCAAGACACCTAACACTACATTCACATTGCTTTGGATAAAGGCATCTGCCAAATATCCGAGTAGCCAATCAGATGGTAGCCCATTATGCCATATTATATTTATTTGATTTAACTCCACCTCTTAAACAGTGCAACCTACAATTTTTCATAAATATTCTGCCACAGTTCGAGGAGTTGGACTTCAGGTAAATACTGTGATGCACACTCTGTAAAGTGAGACTGCCTTCAAGTACTGCAACACATATATATATCCTGCCCAGCCCCAAACAACCGCAACAGAAACAGAACCAAGAATGAAAGAGATTGCAGAGTGAAAAAGAAGAACTCGGATGAAGGGATCTCAGGAAAGGGTGGGGCCTTCGCGAAGAGCTTGAGGAGGAGAGAGGGGCATGAGAGTGAGGGACGGGATTAGAGCGAGAGACAGAAAGAGAGAAAGGAGGGAGGGAAGGATGGGGTTTGAGGGCTCTACCCAGAACCCCCTGGGAATCATTTATTTCTGCACTAATAATAAGGCAGAACTGGGTTGCCACAGCAACAGCTCTGCCCACTTCCTGCCAAGGCCCAGAGGCCTTCCCCACTTCCTGGCAGTGTCTGGGGATGACGCAGGAACTTCCTGAGCGCACAGGGAACACATGGCAGAGAGATGACACTTCACACTGCAGCTCACACTTCAGGTCGTGCTCTTGTTCGCAGCTGAAAACATTTTGTGGACGTGTTCCAACAGGCCGCCAGCGTACCTCGTCCTGCTCAACTGACCCCGTTTACACAGCCGCCGCTCTGCTCAAGGTGGGAACAATTCATCAGCTGATGGTAAAGTAACTTTGCAGATGCATGCACCACCTTTTCAATGCTTTAAAAACTTCATGGAAGACACGGAATTTTAAAAAATTGGCTGATGACTGGTTCAGTGTTGAGCAGCAATGGGCAATGTACTCTGATTCACTCTGATCAGATTTACTTTTATGAGGATGTTTTATCAGGCAAAACCAATAAATTAGTCTATTACTTACTATGCACATAAAAACTCAATCACAGCTGTGCTACTATGACTGATAGTTCCATGTACTTTTAAAGCAGGGGATATTAGGGTTTTATTAGGGCAGTAAAAAATTCAGCCAAACTATTCAATTCTAAAACCGAATAGGTCTGCTATTAAGTGTCAAATACATCTAAAAGTAAATGAAAATGTGAAAAACTGAAAAAAATAGTGTTCACTTTGCTTTGCTTGAGACGGTCAGCAAAGACACAGTGAACAGTTGGAATAGCTGCAGATCTGTAAAAAAAAAAAGGTGTTTGTGTTATTGTAATTATTTCATGATTTCTCTAAGGGAAATAATACAGACACATTATCATCACAGCTCAAACATCAAAATGGATATAAAGCGTAATTACTAAATTTGAGGCCACTTGAAATTTCATGCCAATGTGCAAAAAATAAATAACAGAATTAATTGTTCTGGATGAACTAAACTGTTCTCTGTTGGTGTTAAATTGTGTAGCTTTGTTCCAGTTTTACCCCATTCTAGTTAAATACAGAACAATCTAGATTTATACAAAGGTTTAACCTTGTGTATTTCTAAAATACCTCTGTTTTTCTTGCATTACACAACAGTATTGCTGGATAGTTCTGCTCAGAATTCATGACAATGAGCTGGTTGACTCAATGTGGGACTCCAGAGGAAAATGCATGTATCATTTTGTGTCTTGCCTGGGACAGTTTAAAGAGTGGCATCCTTGCATTCTCACATATCAGTGGTGAGTTTTTGAAATGAAACATTTTTAGAGGCCTAGAATCCCTCTAAGGGCCATTGGATTTGGTAGCAGCACTGCAAAACATAATGGCAAGAAAGTCACAAGAGAAAACCAAAAGGAAGACAATCCATTGGCTGTCTGCTAGTCCGTCCCCCGTCCCCCAACCAGAACCCCTCCCCCCAGGCTCAATGGTGTAAATACTCTGACAAAGCCTCATGGATTCATTGTGTTTTCTGTTAATCTCACACAACAAAACTAGGCAGGGTGGATACCCACAATCTGTCTCTCTCTCTGGGACAGCTCTCAGTGAGGATTTTGCCTGTCTGCAGTTTTTGGGCGGGTCTTAGGAGAATTGACAACATTCAGAGGACTCAGTTCACAATGCAGCCAACTGCATGTGTGTATGTAAACATGGACATCTTAGTGTTTTACCATTCACCAAATTCAACTATGCAAATCTAAAAGCCCCAGCCAGCTCCCATGCAGCACTTGAAATGAAATACACAAGCACACAAACAGTGAAGCAAGAACCTATCCACTCAATTTTATCGGTGACGGTGAGCAAACATACCATTTGAAAACTGACTTTCGGTTTAAACAATTGCATAAGTACAAGTCCAACAAAATGACATTTCATGGAGATACACCACTTGTCTCTAAAACAAAAGAATGAGAGCAGTGAAAATGCCACACACGTTGATTTGATTCCATAAGCAATGCCAGCGTAGTATAGTGATTCAGGAAAAAGTGCAAGCACACTTACACTAGAGTGCAGCTACTGTTTAGTCATTAAATCCAAACTTCAAACAGAAATCAAGACCCTTCACTTTCAATTTCTGCTCCTTCACCCTCGTTTCTGTCACACACATGGCTCTAAGTACCACATGAACTGGCTTGAGAGCATTCCTAACAGCTCTCAAAACCTAATAAAGCTCCTCACTGGCACTCATTTCATTCCCCTACCACTCCTTCAGCAGAATCATTGCGGAATCATTGAAATCAGCTTTGCCGAGACTCTGTCAACACAATAATTCTGAATGTTCCTACAGCAACACGTGACCGTCCAAAGCCTGAAACACTATTTACACAGCCGTGTGCACATATCCATAAATCCCGCAACTGGGGGTACAATATTACTGTTATTATTTCCTCTCAACCTTCTTCTACACCTCTCACCTTTCAAAAGACATGCACACAAACACCCACAGACACACACTCCTTTTAGTGAGCATCAGAATTAAGCCTGATTCATCATGCAGGCAGGCCGAGTCCATTTTCATTACAGCTCCAACGTAAAGGACAGTGGGCTGTCAATCACGGCCGTTATTGAAGGAGTGAGAGAGAGATGGCATTTTAATTATTGCAAGGAGCAAGGCCTGTGAGGTGAGCTCCTAAAAAGCCTCCTGGAATATTCCGGAATATTCCCCACATTACCAGCCCATATATATGATAATGCAGATGTGAGAAGTGAGACGGAACAAGCGGGCCACACGCGCATGCAGCCGAAATGATATGTGATGAAATTAGGGCATCATTACCGTGACACCTATGATGAACGATGCACGGAGACGCAGGCACACACGTGTGCACACAAATATTGGGACGAAAGCACAGAAGACGCTGTTAATTACCCTGAGAAATGGACAAATAAAGGAGAAATAAGTCCCTCGTAAAAGATGAACTACACGCTACACATCCTTCACTCCTTCCGCACACTCACTGGAACTGTTATGTCCTTTAATGCCACACAGGCGTATGGATTTCTGCTCTGAAGCTTTTGTGGCCACATAAACAAGCCTAACACTCGAACACAGGGTTTTCAGCGAGAAATGTCCTTCATCCCCAGGCCCAAGCAGGGCCTTTTCATTTGTGGAACAGAATTTACAGCCGCAGCTGCAGGCTCTGTGTGTGTGTGTGTTGCCACAGGACTGCTGCACTGTATTAGTCTGAGCGAGTTTACAGCAGAGGGGAAATAAGTGAGTTAAAAAAACAATTAATCATCTTCTCTCTATTTATTAATACATCAGTGAGAGTGGAACAGAGACTGATAATGAATTGTTGTGTGCGTGTGTGTGTGTGTGTGTGTGCGTGTGCGTGTGCGTGTGAGAGAGAGAGAGAGAGAGAGAAACCTTGGGGAGACAGCAACATAGTGCTGAGTAACCTTTTTGTGTGCAAGCACGTGTGAGAAAGTCTTGTAATTAACACTGCAAAACACACACATACCAGTAAACTACATGTAAGACGTAAGAATAGCCGTTAGGTTTGCTTAGAGGACGCTTGTATTGTTTTGCATTCAGTGTAAACAGCTTCACGTAATTATTACATCAAGTGAAAATGTGCTGTACATTAATGTTAGTGTATGATCATCTCAACCCCAGTACATCAGCCTCCACTGGAAATGTGTTAATGTTAGTGCTGGGCCGTTAACGGCGCGAGATTCTTATCACCCCCACACACACCCCCGGACAGAGGGAGCTGGGTCTACACTACGCAAGCTATGATGAATTTCACCGTTAACGCCAAGATTCCAATGAGATTAACGGCGTTAAAAATGTTTATCCATGCCCACCTCTAGTTTATGTACATTGCTACTATGAAACATGACGGCGTTAACATTGCAGCAGTACCTGGTATTAGCTGACACCCGGACTTCATAACAAAACTGCCATCAAGAGAGACAAGGTTTGATCGAAGCATCTCTACAAAACACAGTTCAGAACATGTGAAAGGATAAATGACATTTAGAGACTGTCATAAGGTTTAAATAGTTTGTTTTGTTCTTAGAACTGACATTTTGTTTCATTTCTGCAAAATAAGACTGAAGGCACAGCACCACTTTTTGAACAACTGTGAATCATTAAATATATTTTCTTCTAATTCAGAACACAAATCTAACAGAGTTACAATTTGCACATTGCTTGTTTGAATGAGCTATGAGAAAGAAACAATTCTCATTATCTCTACTAGCAATCTTTTTATAGAGCGCAGTGAGTGAATGTGTCGCGTGTGGGGGTGTATGAGCGACAGTGTGTGCGTTTATACGGTCATTAATGTGTTTAATTAATATGAGGTTTGCATGCAGTTTCCAAGACCGCCTAATGGACGCTAATGAGTTGCACTGGTGTAAAAGTTCAAAAACCCACTGAGCCAGTCTCTGAACGAACAGACGAGAAAATACTGACACATGGCAAGTGTGTGTGTGTGTGTGTGTGTATGTATGAGCATGCTGACAGCTCGGGCTAAGCTCTTTTTAATGCTGCCACACTCATTAGAAGTATCTCTTTCAGGAAAGGATGAGAAAAACTGCCAAAAGGAGAGGAAACAGAGGGAAATGGTCACTTGGGCGGTTTTGATCCTTTCTGTTCCACCTTGGCAATTACAGTGTGTCTCATGCCAGCTTAGAACCATAGAGACACATGAGCGGTGCCAGAGGGATATGGATTATTACCACCTCGGAAATTTGTGTGTGCTTGATTTTCTGGACTTTTGTTTTGTTGTTTTTTTTTACATAAAGAATGTTTCGTTTTTGTAACCTAGGAGGACAAAGTATGCATTGTATTCTTAAGTATTACATGGTACAAACCACCCTTTACAGCAATAATAGCTTTGGGTAAGTTTCTACCAGTTTTGCACACTTTTCGCCACACATAGTAAAAACTCAATTGTTTTCTCACCTGACTACAAAACACCTCATTCTGCATTTCAGCTGATTCACTTTAAAGCTTTTTGGCAAAACTTCAGACATGCTTTGATGTGTTTTTTCTTCAGTAATGGCTACGGAAATAGTTGACTGGAGCACCTTCACTTCACTGTCTCAGCCACTGAACAGCAGCTCCTTCAAAGCGACCGTTGGCCTCAGTCTGACTTCTCTCTCACGTCCACTTCTTACTCCACATGTTGTCTTTTGAGTGACAGCCTTGAGAATCACAGTCTAACGGTACACTATTACTAGACTTTCCCCTACTGTTGGAGATGTGGATGCCTGGTATAAATTTATCATGCAGTCAAATAGCCAAACCAGCTATTCTGTGTTTTACCATTTTAGCACAACTGTTCTCAAAATGCCATCACTGATGTATTGTTTTTGTAGCAGGGATTCTGAAAAGCAAGCAAAAATCGAATATGAATATAGAAATAAATAGAACATAATGAACCAGCGCTCAAGTATTCAAAGTGTTCAGGTCATCTTTAGTGTGTTGCATTTGTGTCTGATTATTCTATGTGACGCTGGAAGCTGGAAGAATTATGCCAAAAACATGGTCACTCAGATTGTGTGCATGGTTGCATATTAAGTATACAAACTGTGTTTTTCCAAACACACACACAAACACACACTCTCCCACAGTTCATTAACTACATGCACGTGTCAAATGAAAAGTTCATTTTCAGTAAATGTCATTCTCCAAATGTGGGTTTAATAATTCACACACACACACACACACACACACACACACACACACACACACACACACACACGTAACAGTACAAGTATGCAGAAAATGTCAAATGGCATCAGGTGCTGCATTCGAACCTTAATCACTTCACAGGCAGGGGGAAGAGAGGGGGCTGCAAGAACGGAATAAGAAGTAGAGTAAAGGTGGGATAAAAAGAAAAGGAGAAAGAAGAGATGCAAAAGGAGAAGAAGTGGGCTTTGCCATAAAGCTGACAGCACGCTTCATTGGCAGATGCAATTACATTACATTTTTCTCACTCTCTCTCTCGCTCTCCTGAAAAGCTGACTGCAACAAATAGTGAGAGAAAGCTAGAGAGAGAGAGAGACAGAGACAGAGACAGAGAATATGTGATGTCATTAGTGCTGTTTAGAATGAGGCGTGCTGCTCCAGCAGGTATGTGAGCTGGCTCCCAGACAACATGACATCACTCTTCTCTCGCAAACGCACACTCCTACCCATCTATTACTGTTCTTATGGAGTTTTTCCCACACTCAACTGCTGCAATCTAAAAATGCTCTGCCTACACCTATTCCTACACCAGGCCTCAACCTCATGAACCAAAGCGTAAATAAATTACAGTAAACCTGCACAGATTTTTTCTGAGAACCAAACTAATAATTGTTTGTGGAAACCCCTGCACCTGTGCGGAAACTGCAGATATCCTCCGCATTTTTTTCCCTTTTGAGACGTCCGGACCTCGTCCACCACACCCCTCATCCTCGTGCAGGTTGTTTATGTTTGGGCCTGAATGGAATGAGCCTCCTCTGCTCTGCACTGCGCCCAAACAACCAGCCAACATGAGGACGAGGGTCACAGTCAGCTGTACTCGGAGGCGGGAGGTTTGAAATTGTCAATCCGGGAACGCTATTTATTTCTCCTTGCTGCTGATTGGCTGCTGCCTCTGGCAGACGCCGTTCAGAATTTACACTGTGAAGCGTCTCCAGTGTCATGTTTTTCATTTTGTTCTTCTCAAAGCCCTGTAGCACATACCAAAGAAAACACGCGTGCATGAATTACAGTGCAGTCTGTACAGGGGTAACATCACTTTTTAGATTCTAGCACTGCTGGAGACAGCAGTTCAGTGTAAACTGTATAGTATGGATATGGGTTTACCTCTACATTTTCTTTAAGGGTAAAGTATTAAGCTTTTTTAAATGAAAAAATGTTTTAATTGGGGGCATATTTAGGGTTTACACTATAAAAATTAGCTTTTTTTGGGGTTTTTTTTTTTTTACACCACATCACATTGTTTTTACTATACGCGGGAGGTCTTGGAACGTTTGCTGTATACTACACCACTTTCATTCTGGGGAAAATCAATAAAACGTGCCAATTACATCAATGAAATGCTTTTTTGAAGAAACACTTTTTTCTGTAAATTCATCCCAAAAACTTCTATCAACCCACTCAAAACACCTCCAGCTCATTAACAACTTGCAGATGTGGATTCGGATTTACATTCAAATGAACAGAATCAGTAGCCATTTACAGGCTCTGTTCTAGCAAACCGCCTTGGGGTGACAACAACCGTCATAAATGCATAGAAATCCTCATGACTTGTGAAATGTGAATACCAGTCCCAGTGTTGTTTGACTGCTAATGTGAAGGGTGATTACTGGCTTCTAGTGTTTGATATTCTGTTCCAAAGATCTAATCTGAAGAGGAAAATTTGGAGTCTTGGTTGGTCATAAAATATAGTAATATTGTAAATTAAGGGACAGAATACTAGTGTTATCAGAATCAGTATCCTGACTCCGCTGTTAAACTGGAGCAGCTAGCATGCTACTGAGCAGATAGAGACCGCAATAACGGAGGAGAGACTCGTGGCAGCAGGGTCTGTCTTTCCATCCATCATGCGTGGTGTCAGGATGCTGTGGTGGTATGTAAACATCTCTCCCCACTGACGGAGTTTATGATCATAAGATGCTGTCCTTTCCATCTATGCTGACCTTAAGACTATACTTCTAAAAATTCACCAGCATGCTGATTTCCCAACAAGAGGAGATAACATCTTAGACTTGGTCTACACAACACATAAATGGGCATACAAGGCCTTTCCCTCCCCCGCATTGGACACTCTGACCACCTCACTGTTTTACTGCCAGCATACAGACAGAGTGTAAAAGTGACCAAACCGGTTTTGAAGCAAGTAAGAGTGTGGCCAGAGGGAGCCTCCTCTACACTGGGGAGTACACAGATATAGTCATTTCTAACATCAGGAAGTGCACTGATCATGTGACACAAAAACAGCCAACCAGTCCTGTGGGATTAGGAGGGCAAAACAGGAATACACACACAACACAACCTGCCAGTTTAAAGACAGCAGAGACACACAGAACCTGTGGCAGGGCATTCAGGCTATCACAACACGTCTTTGCTAAATGTTCTTAAAAGTGTTTTTGCACATTTTGAAGCATAAAACAACACGTCCACAGAAGACATGACCACACCTCCTCGCCAGCATGAAGAGGACACTCTCCACTATCAACACCCGCAAGGCAGCAGGTCCTGACAAAAGCCCTGGTCGTGTGCTGAGGGACTGCGCAGAGGAGCTTAAGAATGTTTTCATAGACATCTTTAACATCTCGCTGAGACAAGCTGTAGTCCCATCATGCCTCAAGACCACCACCATCATACCTGTACCAAAGAAAAATACAAGGCTGTGTGCTCAGTCTCTTCACCCTGTTGACACACGACTGCACACCAACCTACAGCACAAATCATATGGTTTGCAGATGACAACTCTGGTAAGTCTCATCACCAAGAACAATGAGACCAACTGCAGGAAGGAGGTCGACCTTCTGACCACATGGTGCAGGGACAACCACCTCCTGCTCAATGTCGATAAGACTAAGGAGATTGTCATTGACTTCCGGAGATGACACACCCATCACCGACCACTGTACATCAATAGTGCTGCAGGGGAAAGAGTGAGCAGCACCAAATTCCTGGGGGTGTACATCAATAAGGACCTCTCTTGGACCACCAACTCCACATCACTGGCAAAGAAGGCAAAGCAGTGCCTATATATTCCTCAGGCAACCAATAGCCCCCTCACCCATCACGTTCTACAGAGGCGTCATTGAAAGCATCCTCACCAGTTGCATCACTGTGTGGGGTAGGAACTGCACTGACCAAAATAGGAAAACCCTGCTGCTCATAATAAGCACAGCGGGAAAGATCATTGGTGCTACACCCTCCCCACCCGAAAAAGCAACTATGATTATGAGTGACGCTATCCATCCTGCACACAATCTCTTCAGCCTCCTGCCCTCTGGGAGGAGTTACAGGAGCATCTGTGCCCGCTTCACCAGACTTGCAAACCGCTTCACCCACCAGGCCATCAGGAACCTGAACTCTCTTCCCTCTTTTCCACCCACTCCTTTCTGCCCCCCTCCCAAATAAAACAAAAAAACCCTCTGAACTCTGTAGTTGCTACTACCATGTCTTCCATGACTTAGTTTGCACATCTACCTTATATCTGCAGTTTTTACCATTTGCACATTCATTTTATGTAATTCTATTTTATTCTATATTTGCACTCTTACATATATTCATAACAAAGTATTTCTTGCTGCTGAGACATTCTTATGTTTTTTGTCTTTTGATTCTTGTCCTGTATTTGTTTTAGAATTAGATATATGTTCTCAAGTTACATTAGGTAATGTTAGTAATGTTAGGTGTCTTATATGTGTATAGCTGTGAGAAACGTACTTTCAATTCCTCTGTATGTCTAGTATATGTGGAGAAATTGACAATAAATCTGACAATAAAAAGACACACAGCAACAGAAAAAAATATAATTAAGTCTAAATTAAAACTAAATAAAATATCTGTAGAAAAGAAAAAAGCTCTGCCAAATTAATGTAATGTAATGTACTTTTTCATGAAAAAGGAAACCCATGGTTCTGCTGGTTTGTTTTAAGGCAGAAAGAAATTATATAAGGATAATTTACTAACCTTTCTTAACAGTTTCCTCAAGCGTGACTGGGATCATGTTTTATCCCAGTTTTTTATCACATTTCTTTTTGTTTTTTTGGGCCAGGTGTTATACTCTTGGTCCTGTAGTTCAGTGTTTCTCATCCCTGGTCCTGGAAGCATACGTTCCCTGTCTTAACCCCATACTGAGCTGAAGTGGGTGTGTTATTAGTGATCAGGTGATGTGTTGTGAGCAGTGGAAACACTTAAATATGCAGATCAGCGTGCCTGCAGAACTAGGGCTGGGAATCACTGCTCTAAATGATATTTTAGAAAACACACTGGCCTATAACACAGTGTGAGGATCAGGTTATAAAGTGGGGTCTATACAGAATTGACTGACAGGCACAGACAAAATGTGATACTGCAATACATATCATGGCTGTCCAGTTCTACACTGTACATGTGACTGAGCTTCTTCATAAAATGTTCAAACAGACACACACATTACATTTTTCAGATTCTCTCCTGAGTACAGCGGTTTCCAGTGGAAGAACAGCAGAGGCATTCGGATATATCTTCAATCAAATGCCAGAGAGCAAGAGAGAGAGAGAGTTAACAGGCTGGAACGGCACGGCACAGCACACAGAACTGACTGCCTGCACTTCAGTCATACACAACCTCTGCAGCAAACTGTGTGTGTGTGTGTGTGTGTGTTTTAGGGGTTGCACAATGACTGATTTCCCTACTTGACTAGCCATCGTGACCTCTCTGAAACAACCAGTGAAAAGTATTTTGTTAGCGGCTTGCTAGCAGGCTCTAGTGGGAAATGCTGGGTTTTGAGGTTTCAGGAGAGTTTGTGGTTTATTTCAGGTCCTGTCTGCATCAACACAAAAAATCAACACACTTTTCAGAATCTTTCCTTATTAAGGTGAATCCAAATTGATGCCATTCCTGTTCTGCAGAGGCCATTGAGCCTTTCAGAGTCAGAAGTCAGCACCATACCATTTTAAAAAAGGCATTAAAAAATAAAGCTGGAAGCCGTTAACAGCATATGATACCCTCACACAGATTGGTCAGTTTGTAGTTACTAAGATAGCACGTTCCTATTTAAACAGGCAGTTCCCCAAACCTACACGGTGTGGTATAGGAGATCATTTCAGTGTGGTTTTCCACAGCCGGCAGTGGAATAGGGTTCATGTGTAGCATTTCCACACCAGTAAAGTATTTTGGGATTGTGTTTAGCTCAGGAATGTGCTCTTGGTCAACTGGTGCCACAGCACTGACTAGTGGATTTACCATTCGACTAATCCAGAAAGTGGATATTTACATTTCATTTCTCAATGAGGTGAGTGCAATATTTATAACATTCAACATTCCATGTGTTCTTTGTTCATCATTCTTTCCAAACACCTCCATTTAAGACGAGGATGTTGTACCCCACTCCATTCTGTGCATTCAGGAAAAAACAACCACAGTTTACTAATTGGTTTATCATGTGTTAAGTAAATACATTATACTAAATGTGGTTGATGGGCGGCACGGTGGTGCAGGGGTTAGCGCTGTTGCCTCACAGCAAGAAGGTCCCGGGTTGGGCGCAGGGTCTTTCTGTGAGTTTGCATGTTCTCCCAGTGACCGCGTGGGTTTCCTCCGGGGACTCTGGTTTCCTCCCAACACCAAAAACATGCGTGCTTTGGGGAATAGGTGAATTGGACACTCTAAATTGCCCATAGGTGTGAATGTGAGCATGAATGGTTGTCTGTCTCTGTATGTGGCCCTGAGACGTGCTGCCGACTGTCCAGGGTGTACCCCGCCTTCGCCCGTTGCAGCTGGAATAGGCCCCAGTCCCCCCCCGAATGCGGGAAAAATGGGTAGATAATGGACGGATGGATGGAAAAGTGGTTGATGAAAACATGATTCTTGTTAATTGAGAACGTTTCACAGACGTAGTTTAGTTGGAGATTCTTTCGAGTAAGAAACAAACCAGTCATGTGCCAGACTTGCTACAAGCCTGTGAAGATCTGAGGTGGAAATACATGAAATGTATTCAGCCACCCGAACAATAAACACATCCTTCACTATGAAGTGAGCCAAAAACAAAGTAAATTGGTTCATCATGGCATTTCTGAAGCTTTAGCGAGTTACACACCTAACAACAAAACACCAGAAAGAGGTCAGTGAACCAGTCCCTTTTTGTGGCTAAAGATATGCCAGAAGATTCAGGGTAATTGTTTTATATATGCAGACTGTACAGTGCACTTTATAAGCAGCTGTAGTATACCGTCAAAACAAATGAAGACAGATATGCAAACTTTTCCTACATCCTTCTGCATTTAACGGTCCAATATTACATATATGCTTTTTAAAATAAAAGATTTTCATGATATTCTTAAGCACTTAAATTTTTTCCTCAATCCATACATTTACTATGGAAATTAAGCTGCAAAACACAGTCAGTTCTTACTTTTCCATTTTCATGGTGCCATTATTCTATTTGTGATGTTTTTATTCCACCTACAGCAGACTAGTCCCCATTTATGCTGAATATACAGGACTGAGAAAGAATGTAATGAATGTCATGTAAAAATTGAATATGACTATTTTTGAACCACATAAATGCCATCAGGTGGAAAAAAATACTCAAGAAAAATGTAAGTAATGGGCATACATTAAATATAGGCCTATGAATTTGTTTTAACACGTTTCTCTCGTTTTTTTGTCACCGTTTTCTTTTTAATTTACTCCACAAACACCCACACAGTCTCTCCTTTCCTTTCTCTCTACCCATCTATTTCTTTCACCACCATCTCTCCCTCCTTCTCTGTCCTTATTAATCTTTTTCCTCACTATGTTTCTTTTTCTCTCTGTCTGCCTGGCTCTCCCTGTCTCTCTGGTCTGTCGGTGTGTGTGCGCATGTGTTGTGGATCAGACCACAGCTGAAGGCGTGTGTACCATTTCTGTGGTTTCAGATTTCCACGGCTGACAGATGACTGACAGGCAGGACGAGAGGATTCTGCTATTCTTCTACTCACAGAACCAAAGAAAATGTGTGAGCGGCCGTCTTATCACACGCAAATACTCACATACACGGCCTCCAAGCTCAGCCATGAATACGCACTCACTTCCACGGTCCCTCACTCCCTCACACTCGGATATCCAGAAACAGGCAAATACATAAACATACAGACTGGATTCAGAGGCACTGCATGCGGGCGTGTGCTGCATTCTCAAACATCTGGAACATCTGTTTAGGATGCAGCATTGCTGCTTAAGTGGCTCTCTGAATGCACAAAAATAAAGTGTAAACTTGAGTGATGTGTGAGGATGAGTAGAATAAGGTGCAGCTCAGTGGTGGAGCGTGAGGAGGCTTCTCAAGCACTGCAGTAAAGTAATGAGTGGAGAGAGAGAGAGAAAGAGAGAGAAAGTGAGTGAGAGAGAGAGAGAGAGAGAGAGAAAGAGAAAGAGACAGAGAGAGACAGACAGAGAGAAAGGCGTGTGCGACCTTGCTACAGGGAGAGCTCGTCTACAAAGACATGCTGTAGGTGCAATGTTTGTTTCACCCTCTGTCCCTCCAGGGAGAAGAGAAAGAAAGAAAAAACTAGAGATGGGGGAAAAAGAGGTAGACAGAGATGGAGAGAGGGGGCCTCGGGCCATGCTCTACTTCTAAAATATACAAGAGACAGACAGGTGCACACACATTCACACACGCATGCATAAACACACAATCCACAGATCTTATCCCTCAAGGCCAAGAAATGCCCATATCAACCACTTCAACTCCGCTGCAGTCCACAGTGCCTCTCACACTGAAGCAGAAGCATAGTCATTATTTCGGACAAAACAGAAAAACAGTCAGAACAACTGCTCAAAATCGAATTCACTGCTATGAATGTGTATGTTGCTGTCATTTGAAAGATTCTGGTGGAGTCGGGAGTACTGAGAGCCTTCTAGACATTAATAGGCCTAATGCTTTCTGAGAACTAATGCCTTTTTAAAATTGTAATTTATTTTAATTTATTGGTCACGTGTGATGTGTTCACGCATGACTATAAGGGCTATTTCAGGCATCCAGCAGGATTGGGCAGTACAACGATAATAATTTTTTAAAAATATAATGATACTTCAAAGTGATAGATGTGGAATGGAAGTATTGATACAACTATTTATTTAATAAGCAAATAAACGCAATCAACGCTCTCCGACAAGTAGCGCTAGCAGAGCCTATTCGTAAATTCAAAAGTAATTGAGCAGGTTAGTGTTTGGCTAAGTTAATATTAGCCTAGCAAGCAGGCTGCAGGTCCAAACACGAACCTACTCAACCCCTTTTCGATTTACAATGGATGAGACCAATATTTAGAAAAGAAAATTTACTCCTGACTTTCTAGATGCTTCGAATATTTGTCTTAAAGTTAGAAAATAAGTTAATCTGAACCACAAGCTTGGTGCCAAGATATAACCCCAAAACTCAGAAAATTCAGATTAACAACGGCTATTAATAAAATATAATGTTTGTTGCCTTTAACATTGCTATGTAAATGATATTCAGCTCAGCCCACCCCATGATGTTCCTGTCAGTTTTCACATTTTCAGGTGTTTAAAGAACTATCAGCCCAAAAAGTGGCTAAGAACACTGTGAACTATTATATCATTATTAGAGCTAAACCTGCTCTACACACCATGAAAGACACTTATAGACATAAGGGTGAGTATTACTAATTGGTGGCTTTCCATTAACAAAAACTTTAATAACAGTGAAAATTAAACATTTAGATGTTTGGGTCACAAACTTTTGAATGACAGTAAGGGAAAATGGGGAAAAAGCAAATTTAGAATATTGCATAACATAGAATTTGGCCACCTTCTTATATTATCTTGGCATGTGCGTGTGCAATTTTTTCAGTTTTTTAAACTCAACTGTCAAGTGAATTGTTCATAAATATGTTAAATACATTGTTCACATACATACATACATACATATACATACATAAATACAAATACATTTAGAGATAATCAAAATGTGTTGGGCTGTGATTAATAAACCTCTCATAGTCTACAGCCTGGCCTAAAATCTGGACTGTCCATTCATGCAGAGGAAGAATGGAAGTCATTAAAAGTCTCCACCTAGCCTGGCGTGCCCATAAGCATGAAATTCTGTATTTAAATGGAGACGGAGATGTGAAATCAGTGCCTCACAGCCATTTGTCACATTGATGAGAGAGAGACAGCAAATCACAATGTGAAGTCAGCAGCGGGAAGAAGGCGGGCCGCGACGTTTTCAGGAGGCTGCGGGGTGTAGTGGTGGGAGTGTGAGGGTGGGGGTGGTCTAGTCATGCATAAGAAAGTGTATCTTGTTCTGCGCCTATATTTTAATTTGAGAGATGCTCTTCATACATACTAAAGCTATCCATCTGAATAATCAAGCCCGGTCCGGCACAACCACCAGGGAATCGAATTAAAGTTTGATGAGTTCCACCACCGTGATCAAACTGTCCAAATGCATAATAACGCACCCCATCCCTCGTTATTCTCCTTCAAAACCGTCCAACCCTACCAGATCTGCCCCTAACCCCCAACCCCCCAAAAGCCCATCTCAGCCAGCCCCTCCCCTTAAACCCCCGAGAGCTCTGTAATGACACGCACCCTTCTTGAATCCTCGCTCTTAAAAGGGCGGCATTTACAAGCAAATTTAACAAGTGTGAAATTAGAAAGTTTAGCAAATAACGCCTCAAGAGCGACGTAGGTCTGCTGTCGCATGGCATGTGGAAAGCCATAATTGAAAACGTTTCATCCTGTCAGAAAATAATGGCAGCAGAAAGCAGCAGAGGAAGAGGAGCTCTGCTTCATTGTAGTGAAATTAAAACTAAGCGCCAACCTTTTCAGCTTATATCGCATCATTTGGCCTGCTCAGCAATGCCCTGTCCTGCCTGGACATGGTTCATCACCCACTGCTTACTCTCTGCAGTCTGATTCCAGAAAAGAAACTGTCAGACTTTGCTTCAGCCCTGACATATTCTAATTCTCAGAAAAGAGAGGAAGTGTTAGTGAACCCAATTTCATTAAAAAAAAAACAAAAAAAACTTCAGGACTTCATCCTGCAATTCATTACGATTTTCTGTCACAAAGAAAAATTGGACTAAAGACCAAAAAAGAAATTAAAAATTACACATTAAGTGAACAATTTAACACCACGAGACGTGCTACCTCATTAAAGACCCTTCCCTGTAAGGAATTACTGTAAATAAATTACATTTAATGTAATTTAAGGTTGCCCAAAAACTTAATATCAAACAAAGCATATAAAATCTTCTGTTTTCTAGCTTTGAGTATTTCAGTCTACACTGAATTAAGTGATTATACAGTGTAGACTGAAATCGTACAAAATAGTACTAAAATCGTACAAAAGAACAATTAATATGATTAATTAATAGGAGTGATTCCAAACTTTCAGCTTGTTAGTCATGTGATTATTGTTTGACTTTTTAAAGGAAACGCTGGCTGTATTGGCTGAGCATTCCCTGGTAGAGCAGCCGAATAGTTAAGTTATGGCACTTTTCCGCAGGTATACAGGAACCATGCTGAAACTAAACCGTACTGAGATGGCACGGAAGCCCCAAAACCATATTCATACCAATTTCATACCAATTTGCCCAATCATCCAAATTGGCTCTAGAACTATAAAAAAAAAAGACACACATTAATGAAAATACCAGGGCTGTCTTTACGGAAACCATATCTAGGACTCCAAGTGTAATAGCAAGCTACACTAGTCTGTAGATGAATGTCTTGATCAATTTAACACTAAAATTATCAAGGCCCTTGATGCTACTGCACCAAAACTATTTCTGGTAAACAGAAAGCACCGTGGAGGAAGTTCTCTGCTGTAACTAATCAGAAGAGAGAGTGTAGGAAAGCAGAGCACCGCTGGAGACAAACTAAACTCCAAGTTGATTATGACATTTTCAAAGAGAGACTCCACAGTTACAACCTTGAGTTGGGCAGAGCAAGAAGGGCATATTTTTCTAATATCATTAACAGGAACAGTAAGAACTCTCGTACTCTCTTTGCCACAGTAGAGAGGTTAACAAACCCTCAGGAGCAGTTACCTATAGAGTTCCTCACAAATGCAACAAATTTGCATCTTTTTTTAATCGAAAATAGAAGATATCAGACATAACCTTGGATCGACACACTCATGTTATTTCTCTGGCATGAATTTGCTTGTCTATCATGTCCGATTTTGATCCTATAGATGCTAGAACTATCGAGGACATAGTGCTTCATCTTAAACCAACTACATGCTCCCTGGATACTCTTCCCACAATCTTTTTAAAAAGCATTTTTGTAGCTTAGTGCAGGACCTGTTACACATTGTGAACAGCTCTCTCTGAACATTTTTCCAGCTGTGTTGAAAACCGCAGTCATTAAACCCCTCCTAAAGAAGCTTCACTTAGACTTTCACTTAGACTCCGTTCCTAACAGCTCTGGGCCCATTTCTAATCTTTCCTTTATAAGCAAGATTCTGGACAAAGTAGCTTTTAATCAAATCAGTAATTACCTGGACACAAACAGATTATTCGATGACTATCAGTCGGGTTTCTGTCAACATCATAGCACAATGATGTTCGCCTGAATATGGATGCAGGGAAAATTACTGTACTGGTGCTATTAGATCTGAGTGCAGCCTTTGACACTGTTGATCATAATATCCTGTTAGACAGACTTGAAAACTGGGTAGGGTTCTCAGGTAGGGCCCTAAACTGGTTCCCGTCATACCTGGAAGGCAGGAGATATTTTGTCTCAATTGGCTCGTGTGAATCAGAGAAAACTGCCATATGGAGTCCCTCAAGAGTCCATTCTTGGACCTTTCCTATTCAATCTGTATATGCTTCCTCTTGGTCAAATTCTTAAAGAGAATAATGTGTCCCATCATAACTATGCAGACCAAGTAACTTTGGCCCGATTGACACACTGTGTTGGTGCCCTAAGAAAGTACATAACTGGATGCATCATAATTTTTTCCAGCTACATAAAGACAAAACGGATATTATTCTGTTCGGTAATAAAGAGGGCAGATTAACTGTTAATGCCCACCTGGAATCTAGAGCATTTAAGACATCCACCAATGTCAAAAACCTCGGCGTAATCATGGATAGAGACCTTAGTTTTGATGATCACATCAAAGTAGTGTTGTCACGGTACCAAAATTTCAGTATTCGGTACCAATACCAGTGAAAATCCACGGTTCTCGGTACCAATTTCGGTACCAAAGCAAAACACAAAAACATGAATTGAACAACAAGCTATTTTTATTAATAACAAACAACAATTAAACAAAAATGACTGAATAACACACTCTCATTTATATAAACAAATACAGATTTTCGGAAAGAAACACTAACACATCGACGTGTTCCTGAGTCAGTCTTGAGCGTCTCGGGCAACACGACTTAACAATAAACAAGTGTTATACAGCAACTATTCTCCTTAATTTAAAAATGTATGAATACATTTTTGTTAAATTAAAAGTTGTACCTGTTATTTAATTACCAATAAGTTTGATGTGTCACATGACCCTCTTCCTAGTGACAAATCTAAAGTTGGATCCAAGATGGCCGACTTCAAAATGGCCACCATGGTCACCACCCATCTTGAAAAGTTTGCCCCCTCGCATATACTAATGTGTCACAAACAGGAAGTTAATATCACCAACCATTCCCATTTTATTAAGGTGTATCCATATAAATGGCCCACCCTGTACTTCTACACGCGGCTCTCTCCTCCTTTCTTTACAACGAGCGGATTCAGAGCTGCCTCATCAGCAGCACCGCCGGTCTCCATGTCTCTGTGCTTTTACGAAGAAGACGCAACTGCACAATACGCACATAATGCAGCAAGAACTGGGTTGACTGGGTGCTCGATACCACCGGTAATTCAGAAAACCTGGTACCGTAACATTTAAATTTTTTAGTACCGACTTGGTACCGAAGTACAGAGTCTTTTGACAACACTACATCAAAGCTGTCACAGCATTTTGGCACCTCAAACACATTGCTTATGTTAGAGATTTTGTGTCCAAACAAGACCTAGAGAAACTGATCCATGCCTTCATTTCATGCAGGGTTGACTATTGTAATGCTCTCTCCAACAAGTCTATTAGACAACTCCAGCTCATTCAAAATGCTGCTGCCAGAGTTCTAACCAAAACCAAGAAAAGAGCACATTACTCCTATCCTCAGGTCCTTGCACCGGCTCCCAATTTGATGCAGAATCGACTTTAAAACATTACTTATTATGTACAAGTCACTTAACGGTTTGGGTCTTACATACATCTCTGATATACTTGAAGTATATATTCGTGGTAGGTCTCTTAGATCTGCAGGAGCTGGACAGCTAGTGTTGAGAAGATCTGAAACTAGACCTGGTGAAATGGCATATAGTCACTATGCAGCTCGCTGCTGGAACAAGCTGCCCGTTACGATCAGATCTGCACCGACTGTAGCCAGCTTTAAAAAGCCTAAATATTTGAACTTTTACTGCACTTTTAATGCTCTTTTATGTATTCTTTTATCTCTTTCAGTATATTTATCTTTATTATATTGTCTATTCTGTGAAGCACATTGAATGACTGTCTGTGCTTGAACTTGAACCAATGAAAAGTTTTTTCTGTCAGAGCTGCTTTGTTGATGTTTAGCCGTGTATTGAAAACCTAACCCAGCTAACTTCTCAGTGATGACCTGGTACACCACCGAGGGTGGTTTCATTATCAATCAGTTTGTTGAGGTCTCGCAGGGGATTAAAGCTCAGCTGAAGCTCTGCTATGTTTACATGGCCGACCGCCGCGCAGGAAATTGAGGTCATTCTCCTACATACAGCAAAATGAGGTCATCAAAACAGGAAATGCACAGGTGCCACTTCCTGCCAGGTGTGATAAGGTGAATAAAAAAGGCGAAAGTCAGACAAAAATAATCAATGAAACGATTAAGTGCCTCTCGGAGAGTTGCCGGCCCTGCCAGCGTGACCACAGGAATCAATCAGGAGTACTGTTATAATTTTTTATGAACCTCCTTTATCATCGGTGTGGGCAAGGTTCCATTTAGTTTATTGAATTCCAAATGAGATGCAAATCCAGGCAGGCACAGCCCGACTGCCAATGTGAACGTTATCTCATGTCAGCGTTTTAGAAGAGAACACTCACTCACTGATGGGGTTGGTAGGAATGAAGGGGGGGGGGGGTGACTCTGAGCTGATGAACCATCATAGTAACAAGAGAAATAAGAAAAACACACAACATGGGAGGATTTAAGTGTTATGGAAATAATTGGCTGGGGAAGGGAAAAAAGAGATAAAAAAAAAAAAGGAACAAAAGAAGAGTTGGAACAAGCAAAAGAACACACTAGATAAACAATAGATGGAGAAGGCTGATAGGAAGAGAGAATGTGGAGAGAGAGAGAGAGAGAGAGAGAGAGAGAGAGAGAGAGAGCGAGCGCAAGAGGGTTAGTGTGTGCGTGACAGAGTGAAAAAGAAAAAAAAAATCTAAACGCAGGGCAAACTTTCACCTTCTCCTCCGTATGTCAACCGGCTGACCATTTCTCTCAGACTGCAGTTTAAGAGAAGAAGAGACAAAGAGCAAGAGAGAGAGAGAGAGAGAGAGAGAGAGAGAGAGAGAGAGGGGAGAGTAGCAGCAAAAAGGGCTTCTGCAGACTGCTTGCCCACACCATCAGTCGGGATAATAATTTTTGTAATTTATTGCACTTCTGAGGCGTCTCTGTCCCACCGCCCCATGCCAGAAGCTCTATCTGTAAAATGAGATTCCATGCAGGCTGTTCTTCGCTGTTTGTGTCATTGGGAAAGCCTCTGCTACTACAGTACACTACATCCAGCAGCTTAACTAAAGCACACACATTTTAATCTGGCCTAAAATTCTACCCCAAATCTGAACATAGCAAGCTTGTTCAAAAAAGGCACACAGTGCCGACCAGCTAGAGGCAAAAAGTCAGTGCTATTAGGGACAGTAGCCTTTAGGCCTCATCCACAAGAATGTCTGAATCAGGCATTTCTCAGGCGTTTGTGGCACCAGGTGAGCGCGGACTGAGCACAGACCAATTTGCACCAATGAGCAGAAAAAAACAAAGTGTAGACACAGGCCTTCAGCCCCTGCGCTGAATATGTCCCATGATTCAAGTGTTCTGGGAACCGGCACAAATATTTGTTGAGTGGCGTATAATGTGCTCTTCTGTCAGTTGCAGGAGACAATCTAGAGTAGATACTGACATGCAAGTGTAGTCAAAGAACTTCTGCGGAAATCTTCACGACTTCAAAAAGCACAAAAAAACGAGCCGACGTTGTGCAGTAGAGAGTGAACCCAATATCGGCGACAATATTTGTTCCTCTGCTGCCTTCCACGCCGCATAAGGAGGAATTTTTAAAACAATAATGTCGATTGTAAGTTTTAACAAAGAATAAACCTTTGTTTTCAATGTAGAACCACAATTCAAGATGTCCAACATGTAAACAATCTGAGAGAATAATTACACCACACATTGGGCTGCAGGCTGGTTTCAGACGAACGCAAGTGAGGAAGTCTTATGGAAGTAAAATAATGCACAGACAGAAAATGCAACAAAAATGTCTATGGACTTCAGAAGGCGTTTATTTATCAAAGATTCAAACGTGCGTGTGGACTATAGCAACAATGCTAACAATCATCAATAATTAATAGGTAAAACAAAATGTGAACTAATCAGTAACTTCATTAAATCTACTCATCATTCAAAGCCTTCAAACATCTCAGAAACATTGTTGCATAGAAATATATAGTGCAATGCGTACCTTAAACCAAGCCCCAATCTCAGTAACCAAAACAAAACTTTAAACGAAGGCTGCATTTTGGAGGAATAAGAAGGGACATGCTCATCATGTTCCTGCTCATCATGTTCCTACTCATCATGTTCCTACTTAATAATGCACAATCATCGTTAGGCAATATAATATATTATATTTACAGCTAAATTGTATACATCACAGAATTATACTAATTAGACAGGTGAACCAAAGATTAGAAAGTGTAAGTGTGAGGTGTCCATTTGTCACACATGAACGCACCACAGCACACAGTGTGAACAAGGTTACCTCAATGTTGCCTCTAGCAGTCCTGGGTTTCGAACACCTGGCCTTCTGATCGCAGGGGCAACTCCCTGACCACCAGACCACCAGCCAGCCATAAACTGGACAGTACAAAGCTGATATTACTAACATTAACGTTCTTACATTCAAGTATTGTAATGTTAAACCCTACAATCAACTCCCAATGCAAATCCACAACCCCACTCAGCCTCCCCAACACACTCACACTCACCACAGTGCAAAAGGGCAGTATATCAGCAGTGAACTTCACTCAGCTGTTCTATGGAGGCTAGTTTGAATTATTTCTGACCTGCTCTGCGCTAAGCTGCTCTTCTTGCTTAGTCATCTACAGTAGTTCGACATCAAAATAAAACATTTATGCCTTGAGAAAACCTAGGCCTCAGTAGCAAAGATGGAGAACTGAGTTGTTGAGTCATGCTCAAGTTTCCCCTCAAGTTACAAATACCTGAAACTGACTCAACATTCTGCTCTGAACTGTGCCTAATTGACTTCTAATGTAACCCAGACTGTACAAACTAATGACATCAAAGATTTTTCCATAATTGTTGTACATTTTAATGGGACATTTATCAGAATTGCCTGCCATGCAAAATCATTTACGTCAACTTCAATTCATTGCTCTGCAGTAGCACCCCTATTGAAACAATGGCATTATAACTTTCACTGAATAAAGTTTTTCTGTTGCATACCTTCATCCTTCCTTTGTACTACATTGCTGGACTATGCATCATTAACACCAAATCCATTACATTGGCAAACAGGTTGATTTTGTTTTGTTTTTTTAAAGGTGACAGGCATTTGTTGTTTAATGGTAGTTTTAGGTGCCTAAACACCACCTTCTTGCAGTACCCTGGTAGTCACATACACAATATTAGGCAAGGGGATCATAATGTTATGACTGATCAGTGTATATTGAACAATTTTTTACAGCTCGTCTAATGCCCCTCGTCTAATGATGGTGAAGAGGTAAAAGTGTCAGAGCCCTAGGATGTGTGTGCACTGCTTCTCTCATAATAAAGGACAGCTAGACTAAATTAAGGACAGCTAGACTAAATTAAGGACAGCTAGACTAAATTAAGGGAGGAATCAGAACACTTTGAAACTTTTGGTGTCTACACAGTTGAGAGAAGGATTTTGGCTGGAGAGGACACTGGCAAGGCCGTCTGCATGATATAAGAAACAAAATATAACAATTCATAGACTATACTTCTAAATTTTGTGTGTTAAAAGAGAGGTCAAAGTGAAGTACAGGGAAGTGGCCCCTTTTAGTCATGCGTTAACTCACGACAGCAAAGCACACATTGTGTGCAATGGGATATTATCTGCATTTAACCCATTCACCAATTGAAGCAGTGGGTGCCAGCGACAACGTGGTGCTCGGGTAACAGTGTATGGGGACCCTAGGAAGTGGGTATCAACATTTTTCAACCTTTTTACATAAAATAAATTTTAAAAGTCTGTTGGTACAACATACAGCATAAAGTAAAGATACAGTATATGTTCAAATGGTGTATGACTGTACAGCAACTGCGGTCTAATATCAACCCCTCATTTTCATTTTTCCCCTTTCTTATTCACATCAGAGACCTCTACTTGGATGTGGTCAAAAGGTAAAAGGCAGAAAAAGGTAATATTTGCCTTTTGGTGAACCATGGAGGTCATCACCTCCTAATCCTCTTGGTATCTTTTCTGTCCCCTACCCCTCGTTCCCCAGTTCCCCCCAAGGATCCAGAAAAAGCCAAGCTATTTTTAGCTAGGTGCCTGTTACCATGACAATGAAATACCTTGCTGGACTAACCAGCATCTGTTGGTTGTAACATTATGGGTAAAGAACTATGCTTTTCATGCGTGTGTGTGTGTGTGTGTGTGTGTCCCTGCCTGTGTGTGTCTCCCTGGACACTCATTGGTCACATGACCCTTCATGTTCTATTCCAATGTTCCCAGGGCTGCTTGCTCACACACACACACACACCCTCCCCAGCAACATTATGGGGTGTGAATACATGCAAGGCACCTCAGTGACCTTCACAACTCTCCCAGCACCACCTCTCACTTAACATGGGTGAGTCTACAAAGCACATTGAATTACCAACTGAGGACAGTAATACATGCGCCACACTGACACATTCATGTGCCATGGGAGATGTTGTGGCACTGGCTGGTGGTGTGGTAATACACTTGTAGAGATATCCTTGGAGACTCTTATCCATCTCTGCGCCTCTCTGTTTTTTTCAACAAATCATTACCAGTCACAACACTACAGCACAGAGGGAAAAGATATCAATACATTATGTCACAAAACATCAACTACTAATCCCTATAGACAGAGAGGATATAGTATGAAGCACGCAGCCCAAAGTGATACCGTGCTGCTAATGTCTCTGCTACAGATCAGATGGCCTGGTGTGTGTCTGCAGCAACAAATGTGGTGGAAATACATCCATACACTAGTGTTGACTAATTTATATTTTATTATATACTGCATACACTCACCTAAAGGATTATTAGGAACACCATAATAATACTGGGTTTGACTCCCTTTCGCCTTCAGAACTGCCTTAATTCTACGTGGCATTGATTCAACAAGGTGCTGAAAGCATTCTTTAGAAATGT
>JBBPDC010013014.1:0-13318 GCA_037974485.1 Hemigrammopetersius urotaenia | reverse complement strand
ATATCTGCATGGATCCCTGGCTGTCTGCCCGTTCCTGCACACTCCGAGGGAGTTCAGAGTCGTGGGCTCGCGCCCGCGACTCTGACAGCCCACTTAACTAACTACAAACGGAAGAAATACTGACTGGGCAAACTATCGTTTCCAAACAAAATGTAATGAAATATGAGCTACAGAAGTACTGAAGATTTTGTCGGGTTTAAAAACAATAATTCTATTGACTAACGAATGGACAAAATTACATTATATCTTTATCAAAATTATATCTTTAGTCCACAAAAACGGTCCGGCCTTCTCTGAAGACCTAGAAAAGGGTTCTCCTCTGATTCATACATCCGCATAAAAATGTAACCCCTTCCAAAGTAAATCACCTCCCCATTTATTTCCAGCCCCAGATGTGGTCACTCATGGGTTCATTTAGATCTTAAATGGATCCGCCTGCTTTCATCAATAGTTGCTTAAGTACAACATATAACAGTAAAAGAATATATATGCATAACTCTGGAGCTCTTTTACATCTACAGCCACTCAGCAAGTTAAGATCCTAAGCACTCATGTACAGCACTCAAAGCATAATATGGGCTTGTATTGCAGGATACTTCCGATAATAATAGAGCTATCTCCTTTGAGTTAAACCTGAGCCATTAAAGGCATACTATTTTACAAAAAGAGAGTGAATCAAATGCAGCCTGAAGACACAGTTTATTTTAGCTGCGCTCCATACGTCTCAAGATGTTGCTAGTATGATTGATATGAAAGAATAAGTTATAAAATGAAAAGTAGACTACATTAGACTTCACTGAAGATCCAGTGATCTATGGAAGGCTTTGAAATTACCATTGTAAAAGAAAATTGAATCTTACAGACCCAAGCATCCCTGGTTATAGACCCAAGTAAAGGTTATTCTTTAGGACCAATTTTCCTAGTTTGCTTGGTTTGGTCTGTGCATAGCTGGAGAAACAAACATGAACCATTAATGAACTACAGTGTTTTCTATTTAACTCCACAGAAATAGCTGGAGGCAACTATTACACCACCTTCAAGCCAGACAGATGCACATACACAGTATTGCTAAAGTGTTAGGCACCCGAGAAAATAAGATTTAAAAACTGTTTAGTGAGCAGTGACTGTTTTTTCGCATCAACTGTAATAATTATACTACATAGAACTAAAAAGAATAAATACAATCTGTACTTTCTGGAAAAGCCCATGATGCGGCTGAGATGCGCATATACCCCCGAACCACGCCCATCGGCTCGTACCAAACCACCGCCTCCCCAACAACCGCAGCCTGGTAAAGAAAGTCCAGGGTCATTTTTTATTCCCAGTCCGCCCCTGCTTGTAGTTTCCAGTCCTTCATTATATTAAATGAAGTTTCACAATCCAAACAACGGCTGGAGGAACCGAGGAGGAATCTGGAACCGAACCTGTGTTCTCCTCATCAGCTCACATCAACTACTAATATCAACTACTTTGATCATTTTTACCACTTTCTTGTTCATTTGTGTTTATTCTAATGCTAACCTTTTTAGCAGGAAGACACTTTAATTATCACATGCTGAGAAAATGGCTTTAAACAATTTGCACTGGTGCCTTAGACTTCTGCACAGTCCTGGATTTGAGTGGACTATATAAATGAAAGATGTATCTCATTTTTAATTAAAATAAATCTGACATTGAGCTTGATTCTGCCTGGCAGTTACATATGGAACACGTTCCATATGAATTTTTTATTATTAACATGTAGTGATATAATTGCTATATCATCAAAAATAATGCAATAATGTTTCCATATTAAGGAATTTTTTAAAAGAGTTATGGCCACGGTAATATTCTACATTTCACTTGTATCTTTTTTTTCTTTTAGGTCCACCGATGACATATGTGTGGGTTTATGTACCAATAATGACCATGAATCATTTTGACATGATCCATTCTCGAGTCTCTCTTTACCCCTCAGAATTACATAGGCTGATTGTGTTACTGTGCCTTATGACTCCAGTTCTGTTGTGACTGGTAAGAAAAAGCAGTCCAGGCTGAAAGGCTTTATAACTTTAGCCTGAATGGGTGTAGCTAACCTTCTTAAGGCTGAAGATACGGATGAGTGTAAATGTGATGGTTCACAAAAGCAATGAATTGGAATTTAGGTTTTAAATATGAACTGGGGGGTAAACATTTTTTAAAAAGATTTTAATAGTGTTTGTGGGACTTTAATAGCCTGATTAACTCACCCTGGTGCTGCGTGAGCTGAATAAGGACTCTGGACTGTTTGGGATCCCTGCAGTGTGGGATATGTTGTGTCCATGCCCACATGTGCCTTGGGTAAGGTTGAGACGTTCTCCTCTGTAAATATGATGCATGGTGCTGTTGGGCTTCTGTGCTGGCTCCAGCACCAACACTTTATCTCTGAGTGTGATCAGCCCCCTGTGAACAAAGAGAGAGAAAGAGATAGATAGATGGGGGAAGAGGGAGAGAGAGAGAAAGAAAGAGAGAGATAGACACAGAGATAGATACAGAGAGAGAATGAAAGAGAGAGATAGATACAGAGATAGATACAGAGAGAGAGAGAGAATGAAAGAGAAATATATATATAGAGAGAGAATGAAATGAGAGAAAGAGATCCAGAGAGAGAGAGAGAGAGAGATTGAGAGCATGGCAAAGATGAGGGGAAATGAGAGAGAGAGTGCATGCATGGAGAAGAAGAGAGAAAATATCAGTGAGAGACAGAGAATGAGAAACAGAGGAGGAAAAGAGGCCATTAAAGAAAGAGAGAGAGAGATAGAGAGAGAGAGAGAGCATTGGGAAAATGAAAAAAACACAGAGAAAGACAAAGAGTGAAAGAGAGTGCATGGGGAAGGTGGGAGAAAGATAGAGAGAGAATGCATAGGAAGAATAGAGGAGGAAAGGGGAAAGATAGAGAGAGAAACAGAGAGAGAAAGAGGGAAAATAGGAGAAAAAAGACAGAGAGACGAGGAGAGAGAGAGAGCGTGCATAGGCAAAATGGGAGACAACAAGTGAGAGAGGGATAAAGAAAGAAACAGTTAACGAAGCCAAAACTCAAAAAGTCCAAAAAACACTCAAAGTGCCTAGACTGTAAATAGTGCAGTCTAATCCTCTCGGAGGGGAAGTGGTCTTTCCGCTTTCCCACAAGCCAAGACAGCTTGAAAAAGTTCTGGAAACTGGGTTATTTCAACATTCAAGCCACTGTTGGTCAACACAGCATCAATTTTGTGGACTTTTTACTGAAACAACACTACTCACGCAGGCCTAATACTGATGTTTAGTGGTTACGGGCCCCACTTCAACGAGCTTTTCTCACACTTTAAAGTTACACATTGATTTAAAGTGACATCCTCCTCCATACAGGGGACGGCCAAACTCTGCCGCACCGAAGACCACATAAACATCCACACAAACCCCACTCGCACCAACACTGCCAACCAAAATCAGCACTAATTTGTTTTGGCCAGGACGCCAAGAAACACAGTTCTGTGAGTGTGCATGTGTGTGTGTGTGTGTGTGTGTGTGTGTGTGTGTGAATACTGCAGGGGCCTGGAGACAAACTGCAGGGCCTGAGACAGGTTGGATGTCTGGAAGAAGACAGGTTGCAGCTGCAGGCCTACGTCCAAATAAAGAGCTTTAAGCAATAAGCAGTATCACTCCTGAGAGACACGAGACATTTGCTGGCCAACGTTTAAGACATTTCAAATACTATAAAGCAGAATTATCAGAGCAATTATTCTGCAATGACAAGCTACAGAGTGTGTGTGTATGTGTGAGAGGGTGTGTGTGTGTGTGAGCACTGACTCATGAACAAATCAGTTATTTTCTATAAATCAGCTGAATTAATAAACCTAAATCATACCTTACATGTAACATTTACATTCTGAAGAGATAAAAAATCCAGATTAACCTCACAAACATAAAACATCATGCAACCCATCAAGAACATCTTTGACTTTGTGTGCACTTGGCATGCAGCTGGCTGTCTCTTTCTGTAATGACTCTGTACAGTTCATGACTCTTTTATTTCCATTTATCTTGTGGTTCAATGAATCACTGAATCGGAAATTCAATTCATTGAAATGGGCAATTTGAACGAACTGGCATGTTAAATTGAATTAAACTTGCTGCAAACACTGTGCATGCACATATAAGACATCTTCCTCTTGGTTTCTCATTTGCTTGTCCTTTCTCTCTGTTGTTACTGTGTTTTTTTATTTAAATCATCATGTTTCTGCCAGTTGTGTCAAGTTTTTGCAAGAGTTTAGGAATTATTCTGGTTAAAAAGACAATACATGCTTGCTTTTTAAAATCTAACTCATGTTATCACAGAGCTTCTGAGACAACATGCACTACATGGACAAAAGTATTGAGACGCCTGACATCGCATTTAAATATATAGCCTTTTATGTGGAGTTGTTCCCCCTGTTGCAGCTATAACAGCCTCCACGCTTCTTGGAAGGCTTTCCACAAGCCTGTGGAGTTTCTGTGGGAATTTGGGCCCATTCATTCTGTAGAGCATTTATGAGGTCAGGCACTGATGTTGGACGAGAAGTCCTGGCTCTCAATCTTCCTTCCAGTTCATTTCAAAGGTGCTGAATGGGGTTGAGGTCAGGACCTTGTGTGGCCAGTCAAGTTGTTTCACATCGAACCCATGGACCTTAGGGTGACAGTCATGCTGGAAAAGAAAAGGTTCTTCCCCAAACTGTGTCCACAAAGTTGGAAGCATGGCATTGTCCAAAATGGCAATTAAGGTTGCCCTTCACTGGAGGTAACCCAAATTCAAGAATTAAGAAATAATTAAGTGTCCCAATACTTATGTCCCTATTGTTTATTAGGCGCATGATCACTGAACTGCTGGTGTCACTGCATCAGAGTGACTTTGGATTTTACTGATGGACGTCCTATGTTAATTCTAGAATGAGTCTCCTCTATCTTGGACAATCACTGCTAGCGTTTCCATAATAACCCAATGTAATTAAACTACTCTTCCTTCAGTTCAGTCCTCTGGGGACCATGAGTCAATGTCAGAAACGAGAGAGAGGATCTAGATGACCTTAGTTCTGAACTGGGTTGCTATGGTTACCCACCTGAGTCCTGTGCAGGTGCTGAGGATGACATCAGAGTGCTTGTAGCCCTTCACCTCTCCGTGGTAGTAACAGTTCACCTGAAAAGGATGGAAACAATAGCAATCAAACACCCACACGTCACACACTAATAACACTGAAGGGAAACTCTTTGACAAGGCGTGTGTGTTAATCTACACTGTACGATTTCTGCTGACAGAACTAATATAGTAGTACTGCAAACCATCAATCAGAAAGACACAGCACACTTTCACTCCCTGCTTTCAAAAGGCATACGAGGTGAGCAAGAGAGAGGGAGTGCGAGAGTAAGAGAGAGAGAGAAGCAAGAGAGGGTGAAAGATTAAATTGGAGACAGAGAAGGAGAGAGAGAGAGAGAGGGTAAGAGTGCAAGAGAGGACCCGGGAAAGATAAAAGAGAGTAAGAGGGGGAGCTAGCGAGAGAGAGAAAAATAGAGAAAGTGAGGGAGCGAGAAATGTGCGATAAAGGGAAAAATTGTTTGAAAGAGCAAAAGAGAATCGAAGAGTAAAAGAACGAAAGAGAGGGAGCGAGAAATATGAGATAAAGAGGAATGTATTTCGAAAAAGTAAAAGAGTATCAGAAAATAAAAGAAAGAAAGAAATGAAAGAAAGAGAGGGAGCGAGAGACAGACAGAGTGAGAGAGGGAGCAGGAGAGAGAGAGTGAGAGGGAGGAGAAACAAAAGTAAGAGGAAGAGAAAGAAAGTTTGGGCTAAAAACAGAAAATGTGAAATAGGGAAATAAAGTAAGAAAAGGAGAATCAAACAGAAAATGCATGGAAGATCTTGAAGTTGATGTGTTAGAAGTTTAAGAGCAATTTTGACAAGAGCCAATTTGCGATGGTTAGATGGCTAGTTCAGAGTTTCTCCAAAACAGCAGGTATTGTGGGTGTTCCCAGTATGCAGTAGTTATGACACACTAAAAGTGGTCAAAGGAAGGACAACCACTGATCCGGCAACAGGGTCACAGGTGCCCAAGGCAGCGAAGGCTAGCCTGTCTGGTCTGATCCCATAATAAGCTTCAATTTGCTGAAAATGTTAATGCTGGTTATGATAGTAAAGTGTCACTACACCCAGTGCATCACAGCTTGTTGCATAGCTCCTCACCAAGCAGATGACCAGGTATGTGTCTGCATTGCTTGCTTGTCCCCTTCATGTCAACAGGGTGGTGGTGGCTTAGTGAATAGGATTCTTGCCTCTGGACCAAGAGGTCATGGGTTTGAATCCTACCAACAGCATACCGCCACTGGGCTGAAGGTAGGATTAAGCTGGTGTTAAGCAAGACTGTAAACAAACACTGGGGAAGCATAGTCTGTGTGATAAGACTAAATCCATGCCGGCTAGCACCACCCAGCAGCTTCCTCACCAGTGTACGGTCTGTGTTGAACAAGCCAGGCAAACTAAGGACCCAGAGAAGCATTATGGACTTTAAATGTTTCATGGAAACATGGTTAAACAATGATGTCCTATACAATGTGGTGAAACTGGAAGGGTGGATCTGAACTAGCCACAGCTAAAAACAAGGACTGTGGTTTGTGCATCTTTTTTAATAAATCCTGGTGAAGGTGAAAGACCACAGTGCTGCTATTAGCAAGGCGCAGACATTGTATAGAGACAGTGTCTTGGACATCAACCTTTGCAACCTGTCCAATATTTCATCAAAATGTTTTATGCAGCACAAGGGGACCTTGGATTACATCTACGCAATGTCATTTAGCCAGACTTGTCGTTACACGTGTGAAACCAACAATGCAAACTGTCAAGATCTGGCACCAATTCCATTACGCAGACTGGAATCTTTCAAGCAAAACACATATACAAACAGAGCATTGAAGAGCACTTTAACTCCTCCACGGGTCTGGAGACTGTGAGGCTTACAGCTCTGCAAAGGCCAACCTGAGGAGTCGAATCTCTCAAACTAAACACATACAAACAGAAGATCAAAGAGCACTTAAACTTCTGTGACCCCTGGCACATGTAGTAAGGTATGCATACCATCACAGACAAACCACCCAGCACTGCACCCCCTATCCTGCCTCCCTGATGAGCTCAACTACTTCTGCGATCGTTCTGACAGGGGAAACAGAGAGGTCATCCTCCAAGCAGATCTCCCACCTGCTGAATTACCTCTCTCACTTTCCACATCTGATCCCTTCAGATGTACAGAAGGCAGCTGGCCCAGATTTAATACCTGGCCATGTGCTTAGAGTCTTTTGGCCAGGGTCTACATGGACATTTTCAATCTGTCCCAGGCACAGGCAATTGTCTCCACAAGACCACCACCACTGTACCAATGCCAGATCACTCCACTGCTTTAGCCCTGATTGAAATTCGCTCAGTTGCACTCATCGCTGTTATTGCAAAATGCTTACAACTGCCTTCCTGTTTATTGTTCTCCGATTCTTATTCTAATTCAGACTGTTCTAACACCATCAAGTCTGCAGTCAACACCATTGTAATAGGTAGGGGTTGACATAAGTGGTACATAAGTATGCACGCATGAGATAAACAGTACATGTTTTCAGACTTTACGGTACCAACGTGTGCCTAATTTGAGTAACTTCATACTAGATCTCTAATCACCCGCAGTCAGGTACTATTAGGCCTATTCAGTAGTTTACCAACAAGAACCATAAGACCAAGGAGGTCACTGTGGACTTAATCTACATCAACAGAGCCAAAGCCTAGTGAGTATCAAGCTTCAAACTCCTTGGCATACACATCTCCGATAACCTCACCTGGTTTATCCTGACTAAGGGTTGTAGAGAATTAAGAAAGGTAATCCGTGTCCTAGAATACATGTTCACTTTTACCACCACGAGAATAATGGCAACTGTCCTGTATCAGACTGTAAAGCACTCTGGTGGGTGGTGAAAACTGCCCAGTGGATCACCGGCTCTCAATTTCCCACCAGTGAGAAGATTTACCATAGATGCTGCCGTTAAGTATTATCAAGAATGCATCCCACCCTAATTTTGGAGTTTTTACTTTCCTTCCATCTGACAGGTTTTACAGGTGCCTCCGTTTCTGCACCAGCACGCCAAAAAAGAGCTTCTTACCTGAGCCTGTAACTCTGCAGTCCACAGTGCCAAGCATTACTGCACTTCCTTTCTATAAGCACGGCTGTACCTCTCAGACTTTACAGTTCATATTATTGGTGGCCTGGTGGTTATGGGTTTGAGTCCCAGGACTGTGAGTGGCATTTGAGCAAGATACGGTCCCCACACACTGCTCCCCGGGCGCTATGTTCCTGGCGGCCCCCTGCTTCACTTGTTGAATGGGTTAAATGCGGAGAAAGAATTTTACATTGTTCACTCTCTGTGCTGTACCCTGGTGTGTTCATGTGTAACTATAAGGGGCCACTTTACATATGCACTCCCCTTCTTAACTTATGTAACAATTAACACATCAACTTGATAGACTGTTCACTTGTTGCCCAATATATCCCACACCGTGACAAGCGCCATTTTAATTAAAGAATCAATGTTATTTACTTTATCTGTCAGTGATTTTAATATTGCGTGTGACTGACGGGTGTACAGAGGGAAGAGAGATGAGAGAGAGAGAGAGAGAGAGAGAGAGAGAGAGAGAGAGAAAGAGAGAGAGATGAAGAGGGAGAGGCATTTCAGGACAAAGCTGGTTTGTTTCAGTCGGCAGGGAGGACTTGTCTGTTTTGGACTGAAAGCATGGCTGTAGGGTTTCTATTCTGGCTCTGAACTCTCCAGATTCCATTTAGCCAAGTCTACAGCAGGACACAATGCATTCTCTCACACTCTCTCTCTCTCTCTCTCTCTCTCTGTCTCTCTCTCTGTCTGTCTCTCACTCTCTCTCTCTCTCCCTCTGTCTATATGCAAGCCATCAAAAGAAAACACTCTGCTATTTACAGATCTGAGTCAGTGTTTTTTTTAGGGGCATGATTTTTGCTCCATTCCTTGCTCTTGGACTGCACCCAATGACCGTAAAGAAATGTAAAAAAAAAAAGACTCTCACTGAGGCAGCAAATATAATCTTCCCCGTTTTAGCTTCGTCCTATCACCCCGAGAGCGGATTCAGGTCATTATTTTTGAGCTCCGGCCCAAGTCCACTCTCACGCCCCAGCACGCCCTCCCCCGTCTGGCCTGTAATTTGTCTGAGCTGCGCTCTGGTCGGTGCGAGCTGACAAGGGGGATAGCTCAGAGTCATCATATCCACCGGACCACTGTTTCCTGTTTGCCCGGAGGTAAAAAGGACATTCCACATCACATTAAATATGAAACACGCACTAGCATGGGGAGCAGCAACAGGGAAAGTGCCCGATTTAGCGCGCGTTGCTGATGTCATGGGCGCATGGATATTGTATGAGATCGTGATTGTTTGGTGTCAGGGATATGAATAGACTGTTTCTGGGTGACAAAATAAAGTCACACAGCAACACACTGCTCCAGGTGCATTTCATTAGACGTACAAAGGCCACTGGAAGCGATTCAGGTGGAATATGTGGCTGCCGTGAATGTAAACAACATGTATTGTCTGAAATTACCGGGATCATTCTTTTGCTACCAGCCAAGCTGAACCATCCATGCTTACAGTAGAAAACAAAGCCAGTTTGTTGAATCATTCATATGTTATATCTAGTCTGAATGAGTATAGTATAAACACTCTGACCAAAAAAAATGAATTTTATTTCTCCATTAATTAAGCAAACGCTTCAGTAGAGGCTTTTTTTTCAGTTTGTGACAGCTGTAAAAGTGCAAACTTAAATGTACTGCTATAAGTGTATGCTTTAAGCATTTCATTTAGGAAGACGAAGACTTAGAATGGTTTATGCAAGCAGCCACAGGCTCCTGATGTATGGTATATGGTGCCAAAACACTCCAAACGAATGATGATCTGGACAGCTCATGCTTCATGAACAGTATTCTCAGTTTACGAGCCACACAGAAGGGACTGAAGGCTGCGACTGCACAGCCGTCTCTGCACATGCATGTGTATTTGCATGGAAAATATTATATTTGGAAGATAGACTCCACTTATGGCCTAAAGAAATAATAAGAGTTGTATCACTACAAGCATTTATGGCCATAGAAAGAAATGCTGGGGGATTTGTGAGAGCACCTTATTCTGATATGTTTATGAACACGAGACACAAACATGCACGTAAACGCCTTAAGCGTGCCAAAATGTAATGATATCACATCACCATTTATTCAGGCTCTATACAAAGATGTGTTTATTTGGCCAGCAGAAATCAGCCTTCCATTTGACCTATCTGAGATCTGGTGCCATAACAGTTCATCGGAGTGCTTAACAGCTTTGCACATGCTTCATAAAGCATTATAATGTTTTCCCTTTACTAAGTGCATGAAAGGGACTGAAGGCAACTCTTGCCCTAATGCAGAAACTGCCTGCAGTCCCTTCAGATGGAGTGTATTAATCTCACACACAAGTGATTACTGCAGCAGGCTTGGGAACGGCGCTGGCTTAATAGCAGTGAGAAAGCAGAGAGGAGCTCTGTATGAGAAATTTCTATTCAAGGCCATGGTTAATATGCCAGCTTCACTGAGTCACCCTTAATCATTACCATGCACTCAGGATCTGAGTCCTGCTCCGCTCAGGCTTCGTAAAGAGCTACAGTTGGTGGCTCGTGTTCAGGTCCGCTTTGTGTCTGCGAGGCTCTCTAACACCACACTGTGCTACTTGAGGAAGAAGGGCTTGAGGTTGATGAATGAATGCTGGTGGACACTTACATGAACACGCACACACACAAACACACCCTACACGCCCCAGCAAGCAAATCCCCATGTGAATACAGAATAATGGATCCAGTATCTCCTCCCAAGAATTGCCGGAATCCTCCAGGCCAGCTCATCCCTGTTTAATGCAGGAGATAAGCAGGACTGTTGCCTAGAGCAGAAACAATATTTAGCCATAACAAACTGATTATTGTCAACCTGAGGTATTCCAATTTAAGTCAAATCAAAATACAGCCTTGGTTTTTGTCATTTCTGGAAGTTAATGGAACAGTTCACTCCTCAACATTCAAACACCCACCGGCAGATGCAGATTTCAGTTTCTAACCCTCATAGATTATTATTGCATCAACTATTTCCCATTGTTTCCCATGTAATTATTAAAGAATAATCCTTAGGATGTGAATATAAAAAGCAGCTTAAGAGTTCAACGTAAGCACGCAGCCACTTTATTATCATACTTGACTAATGGAAGTAAAACGAGGGTGGAAAATCTGCAGTGCTCTGACCATAAGGGCTGTGAAATTTAGAATAGTGAGCATAAATGGATTTTTAATTGACAGATGTTCTGGAGATGCCAATGGGCCGCTTCATTTATTTTAAAAGAAGAAACATGTATCGCCTCTTGGACAGATATTTAAGACTCCTTATGGTGTGGATTCATGACGGTGTAGCAGCAAATGTGAGGAAATTAGAAATTAGAAATATATCAGCTGTACTGATATACAGTAAACCGGCGCGTAATCGCTGTTCAGCAGTCTCTCGATGATTTACTTTAGAGCCGAATAATAATTGTTCGTGGAAACTCCCGCACTTTCACGGAAACTGCAGCTATCCTGCAGCATTTTTTTGCTTTTGTGACGTGCGGGCCTTTTCCGCCACACACCCTCGTCCTTGTGCTGGGATGTGTATGTTTGGATGCGGTGACTAGCATAGCAATCAGACATAAACCTCTGCTGCTGAGCGCCGCCCCAAACATAAACAAGCAGCACAAGGACGAGGGGACGTGTCGGACGAGGCCTGGGCGTCACAGCTTTTGACTTGACAATATATAATTTTTAGTGCTAAATTATTACGAAAAATATAATTGACTAATTTTGTAACATATATATTAATGTAAATTCAGCTACATTTCCATATAAAATCATGATTTTATAGTAAAATATTGCTATACAACTGTCACAAATGTATATTTTTAATGGTAACGTATTAAGCTTAAAGCTTTTTTAAACTTTTTGGAACATATTTGAGGGTTTACACTATAAAATTAGGTATTTTTAGGCTTTATTTATACCACATAACATATTCGCGGGTCCTCTTGCAAAGTTTACTGTACCGTGACATTGTCAAACTGTGAACGTTTAGTGATAATTTGATAGATAATGAGCTTAACATCCATAATTACTGTGCATGTACAAAAGTGATGTTCCAGCTGTCATTTTCCATGTTTATTTCTGATTTGTGCGCTCCTCTTTCTGACAGTTGTACAATGTATGTCACATTATTACGTGCTTCAAATTACTTTGAGCAGTTTAAAATCCAGAATAAAATAAAATGTATACATTTCTTTGTGAATTTCTTTCTGCTTAATAATTTTTTACAGTATTAAGTAAAGATTCATTTTAAGCTAATTTTAGAAAAGAAAACCATAAAAAAATCTAACTGGATCAGATTAGTAAAGATATAATGCTGATAAATTCACTTTAGTAAGGCTAGTTTTACTAAAGCTATCTAATTAGTCTGGGTTGAGTAAATATATTCATGCTCTATTCAATATTATATGATGTCATATTTGCAAAATATCATACATATCAATATGCTGTTAAGTATACAAAGTTAAACTAAATGTAAGACGCCTGTGAATTCTTTCGCCTTTTAATATTTGTTATAATATATAATATATTTTTTTTGCATTTCATAAAAAGATAATACAGTATATAGTGCAAAATTCTAAGGCAGCTGCAAAAACAAGATTTAAAAACTGTTAGATGAGCAGTGAGTGTTTTTTCACATTAATTTTACTAAATATACTAATAAAAAAAAACTAAAAAAAGAATACAAATAACATTCTACAGTAAACAGGGATTGTATGTTCAGTATATCAGTGTGTTCTTGTGGAACTGTAGTTTCCATCAGAAAACTGGTTTGACTTGATCAGTCCAAAAAACGGCTGGAGGAACCTGGAACCGAACCTGTGTTCTCCTCACCAGCTCACATCAACTAAACAAATCTTGATACGTTTGACTGCTTTCTTGACACTTTATCACACACTGAGAAAAGTGATTTTAAACAATTTGCACAGGTGTCTAAGACTTTTGCATTGTACTGTAGGTCTGGTCCTTTAGGTTCAGGGAGAAGCTTTATGAAAGGTCTTACCTGATCCAGAACAACAGCTCCCTCTAGGTCAGGGATGTCAAACCTGTCCAGAAAGGGCCGCTGTGGGTGCAGGTTTTTGTCCCAACCAAGCAGGAGGCACACCTGATTCCAC
>JBBPDC010012929.1:0-13322 GCA_037974485.1 Hemigrammopetersius urotaenia | reverse complement strand
TGCAGAGGAAGTGTTTCGTGCTGTTCACACCGTGTGCTGTGGTGTGTTCACGTATGACCAGATTGTCACTTTCACTTATTTTGTGAACTAGTGAGGAAAACAGGTTCCGTTCCAGAGGTTCCTGTCGTTGTTTGGATTTTGTAATATCATGGTAACAGGACGACAGTTGTTGCTTTTAAAGCGTTTTAATGAACACTTGCTCGTACCTACAACTTTAGCATGTCTCAACACCAAACCATACACTCTGGAACTTTCCACGTTACCTCATCAACTACGGATGCCCGCATGGCTCAAATCCTGTTACATTACAGATTTGTGAAACTCTGTCAACAGCTCCTGATCTTTTCTGATTTATAAGCAACCCTTTCGACATTGCTTTAATTTGTTTTAAGAATTAAAACATAACCAGCTGTCCCACAGACCAAAGAAATCATTGAATGACGTGATGTACAGAAGTTGCACACGACAAAACTAGTTTTATCAGTGGAGGCAAGACCTTCAGCTCACTCGTGTGCTTCTCTTATGTTTATCATATTGAATAAGACCTTCATGATGTGCACTTGCACTCACGTATTTGCTGGATCCCCCCCCCCCCCTGCATTGTCAACAATGAAGGTAACTAAGCTTTATCTGTTGATTTTGTTATGGTTTGTGTAGGGAAAGGAAGGTGTGGATTCTTAATACAACGCTGTCCAAAATATTTTATATTCTTAATAGGACTGGGTATGTCATTGCACATTTACGTAATACATTGTTTACTTAATGTTCATTGCTTTTTTGTGTTTTGTGCTCATGCGGCAGGCAGTATTACTTTTGTCTAGATTATATGGCAAAAGTATTGGGATGCCTGACCATTACACCAACAGTGCCTTTAATGACACTGCATTCAGATACATAGGCCTTAAAATTGAGTTGGTCTCTTTTTGCAGCTGTTATAATGCTCTGGACTCCGAGGGTAACTTCTTTTTCTGTAATACAATGGATATAATGTGAAATCCCTGCAGTGGCTTTGGTTTTATATTTGATTTGATTACATTGAAGTTTAAGTTGAGATTTACAGACATATCTGAACCGCGGCTGTGTAACTGTGTTAAAAGGAACACTGCAGTTAAAAAGCTCCTTATTTGTTTACTGTTTGCAAACTAAATGTTATGTAAATTGTATCAGTTTCCTTAATATATACATTGGTAAGTATAAATGTTGGGGCAATATTTTCAAATTGGTTCTTCTTTTGAGGAAAGCCCATGTTTCTTGTCATTTTTGCATGAATATAGAACATTCTAACAGGCTCACAAACCTTCAAGCAGTCCTGTAGAGCTTCTTCAACAGAAAGTATTGAATTAGATTAGACTTGTGTTTTTGCGCTTGTCTCCCTTATGTTTTTTTTTCCATTCAATCAGAGACTAACTGGCATGATCATTTTTCTGCATTTCATGATATGCTTTCAGTTTTGTCTTTTTTTTACTCCTCCAGAAATAGTTCACATCCTGGAGCAAGTCTGCGGCACTGTGTGTCTGCCCTCCTGTACACCTTAAATGTACCTTCACAAACACATCAGCAGATGCTGGTAAACGAATACACCACTCTGCTGACATCAGCACAGGACATATAAGGACATGGCATCCAGAAGAAGCTCTCGTATTCTCAGAAGCAACTCGTCACAGAAAACTGGAATTTTCCTCTGC
This sequence comes from Hemigrammopetersius urotaenia, assembly GCA_037974485.1. Classification (NCBI taxonomy): domain Eukaryota; kingdom Metazoa; phylum Chordata; class Actinopteri; order Characiformes; family Alestidae; genus Hemigrammopetersius; species Hemigrammopetersius urotaenia. Next base: position 11,637 of record JBBPDC010012929.1, on the reverse strand, counting down.
TCTGAGTGTGGGAAGAGTTTTACTGAACAGAGCACTCTTCAAACCCACCAGTGCATTTGCACAGGAGAGAAACTGTATCAGAATTCAGAGCATGGAATGGCCTTTAAGGAAACGAGTGATTTGAAAGAACACCAAGGAGTTCTCATGGGAGAAAAGCTATATCACTGCACAGAGTGTGGAAAGCGTTTTAGTCATCAGACAAGTCTCCAAAGACACCGGCGCATTCACACGGGAGAAAAGCCGTTTCTCTGTACAGAGTGTGGGAAGAGTTTCAGTCAACAGGGTCATCTCCGAACACATCAGCATGTTCACACAGGAGAGAAGCCTTATCAGTGTACAGAGTGTGGAAAGAGTTTTAGTCAACAGATTAATCTCCAAACACACCTGCACATTCACACAGGAGACAAACCCCATCGCTGCACAGAGTGCGGGAAGCGTTTTAGTCATCAGACAAGTCTCCGAAGACACCGGCGCATTCACACGGGAGAAAAGCCGTTTCTCTGTACAGAGTGTGGGAAGAGTTTCAGTCAACAGATTAATCTCCGAACACACCTGCGCATTCACACAGGAGAGAAGCCTCATCACTGCACAGAGTGTGGACAGAGTTTTATTCGACAGAGTCACCTCCTGCGTCACCAGCGCGTTCACACAGGAGAGAGGCCGTACCGCTGCTCTGAGTGTGGGAGGAGTTTTAGTCACCACATGACTCTTCAGATTCACCAGCGAAGTCACACGGGGGAAAGGCCGTATTTTTGCTCACAGTGTGGGAAGAATTTCTCTCAACTAACTAGTGTCAACAGGCACAGATGCATTAGGATGGAGACAGAAAGTAAGGACTTCTGAGAAACTACTGAGCAAATCAGCCAACTCTGGAAATGGAAACCTCTAGGAGCAACGGCAGTGTCTACAAAGCTATACACCGTACAACTATCAGAGCAGGGCTGCTGAGTACTGAAGACTGTGGGCTCCAAATCACCTCTGCAAGAAAAAATAGCACAAGAACTGCACATGAAATGTCCATGGCCGAGCATCTGGGCACAAACCTAAGATCACTTGTCAATGTGAAGCTTTGGATGGACTAGTGTAAGTATACCGTCACTGCACTCTGGGGCAGTGGGAATGTTCTTTGGAGTAGTAAATTAGGCTGTCTGGCAGTCTGATGGATATATCTGGGTTTGATGGATTCACTACAGCGTATAGTTATAATCTGTGAAATATTAGTCGATAGCTGGCTTGAGAAAAAAAAACCATTGGTGGAAAAGCAGTAGAAAATGTACAAATCTTGGTGAAATACAAATTTATTGGTTGAAACCTACCAAATGGGTATGAACAATGCGTATAAGGGAGGAAGTATCAAGTATTTGGGTCTATATAAACTCCCGGCTGGGTGAGTCTCTGGAAGCTGCTTCCACTGGACAACAACTGTTCTTCAAATAAACTGTTGAGCTTCACTTCTTTGACTTTGTTTGATTTTTGAAGTTCTAAATTCTCCACGACATTAACTTATTTTAAAACTTGGTGGTGAAGATGATCCAGGCCCCAGGAGGTGCAGTACTGTGTTCATCTGTGAGAAGTGCTGGAGAATTGCTCATGTCTGAAAAGGAGGAAAATGTGAGGCAACACACGCGCAGCGTTTTTCTGACCTCGGATGGGAAGCCTCTATGCTCTTGTGGAGTGTTGCCAGATCTCACGTGAGAAACAAAACCAAAATACTGTAAGGCTCTGAAAAACAAACAAAAGGCCTAAAACGGATGAGTTTACTGACCTTAATGTGTGTGAAAGATGCCGTGGAATCAGGTTATGTTTGTGTGTGTGGAGTACTGTGCTAAAGTCTGATCACCCACTCAGTGATAAAATGTGTCTGTTTTACAGCAACGATAGCTTTAGAGTACATGTAAACCATTAAGAAAGCAGTAAAAAGTATCAGTATTTGTTACGGTTGTAGAACTGGTTAATTTTTTATGAGTTAGTGAGCAAGGTTTCAGAGTTCTCCCCACTTCCTCCGGCCGTTGTTTTGGATCCGTGACGCTCCACCATTCGCTCCTGATTTAGTTTAATGAAGAACTAATTGAGTCAAACCAGGTTTCTGATGGTAACTAAGTAATACAGGACTTCCACAAGAACACACTGAAATAATGAACATAAAAATTGCTGTTTACTGAATGCAGTTTGAATGTTATTGAGCACACCTTCAGCAGAACACTAAAGTAACGGTGTTCACGGCAAGGATGCAAGGGGACATTGACTGAACATTGCTGCTTGTCTACAGTTTACTAAAGACCATGAGCCAGAAAGTTGTTGATTTATTTTGTGGATGGATGTGACTTTTTGGTTTAAAGGAAGTGTCATTTTTGGAGAAAAGAAAACTGCATTCCATCGTAGTGGAAACTGCATTAATCATAATAAACAAATTCATTTCTGAACACAAACAGTGCATGTGTCCAGCAGAAATGTGCTTAAGTAGTTATAGTGTAGGTACTCTACAAAGATGGGTAAATAAGGTAGTACTGTTTTTATATTTGCTGAAGTCTTAACATGCAGAAATATTACCATTGGGGATTTTAGTTGCCATTTAAATCACAACACCCTTTTCTCATCATAACAATTCGCTATTGTTAGATGTGTCCTGTCTTGATTACTGATATGCTCTTTATACTGGTCTGTCTTGGAAAATCCTAAATAAATAGGAGATCATTTGAAATGCACAAGTTTTGAACAAGACCAGGGAAAGAGCCCACATTTCAGCTATTCTTCACCAACTGCCTGCATCAGGATAAGATCCTTTAACTGGTTTTAAATAGAAAAGTGCCTGAATACATTTCAGACATGCTCTTAAAGTATACATCCTTCGGGTCACTATAGAGATATTTCCATTTTATTTGATTTCTTTTATGGGTTAATTCAAGGAGCAGTCTGCGTGTCTCTGAAGCACACGCACATATTTTAAGTGCTAAAATGAAAGATGAAAAGAGATGGTTTAAATGGTGAAGGGAGGACACAGTTTCGGTTTAATGTGAACGTTTTCCAGAAGGGTCCTTCCACTCTGCTGTGGATCCTCCGGTTCTGCCGAAGTTCTGCTGATGAGATCTGCTTCTCAGCACTCTATGGGAAGGCAGGGGACGTGGTTTGTTGGAATACAGGTGGGAGTTTGTGGCAGACATTTATCACGTGATTGTAGGATGAAGGCTGGGCAGTCCAGGAGATGGCGCTAATTCCATTCTTGTGCTCTTAAGCCCAAAGCGGAGAAGAGGTAGACCTTTGCTCCCACAGTGTTTTGGAGCGAGAGGAGCTGCAGTGCTGGAGGTAAGAGGTTCAGCTCTGGTCCACTGTCTTCACGGCTTGAGTTTCATTCGATACGTTCTGGGAGAGCTGTTTTGAGAAATGTACATTTCTGAACACGGAAGAAATTGGGTGGAAAGCTTCTGAGCTGTGTAGCGGTGCCACGCGAGAATCGAGCCCGGAGTCTCTAAGGGTCTAAAAACAAACAAACAAACAGAAAATCCCAAAACGGGCTTACTTAATGGAGATGAGAGGCTGATTAAATGTATATATTCATGGGTCTATATATATATATATATTTCAAAAACACTAACTCATTTTAAGCAGTAAGACCTCCAGGGAAGCTCGCCTCCCTGGTGTTCTGTGTAATGTGCTTCTCTCATCTTTTTCATATTTAACACAAGCTTCATGGTGTGCACGTATTTCACACTTTTCTTTGCGTTTGTTGTATTTTTTTTTTTGTATGTTTTGCCACGTAGTCTCTTAGTCTTTTGGTTTGTTGTCATTTATGTGTGGAAGGGAAGGAATGGATTCTTTAACAGTTTACTGGGTTCTTAATTTTTTTGTTTGCTTGAAAGATTTTGAATGGTTTGGAGTCTATATGGTCTATATTTCTGCATAAATAATCAACAGATTTCAACGACGGTCCTAAAATTTGATAAAGAAAATCCAATGGATTATGTGAGTTCCCTCTATAGATAGTAGGAATTTAATTTTAGGGGAAATTGATTCAATATGACAGATTTTTGAGGGCTGGAGAAGTGTCAGCCTCTTGGAACAGCGGTTAATGTGAAGGTGAAATGAGACAGTCTGTTGATGTGGAGGCCCATAAGGCTGGAAGAGGTTACAGAGGTTACTCTCTGAATAGACTCTGTACACCACCAGTCCATTTGTTCACGGGGTGGAGGTAGTTAGGTGGGTAGGATACTTGCCTCTGGACCAAGAAATCATGGGTTCGAATCCTACCTTCAGCACAACCACTGGGTTCCTGAGCAAGACCCTTAACTCCAGGGAGAGACTGCCCCCTGTAGGTAGGGAATGGAAGTCGCTTTGGATAAAAGCGTCTGATAAATGCGGTAAATGTACAAAACCAGTTGACTGACAAGTATCACTCCAACAATTCCAACAACATTTTATCACGTGGTTTTAATTGTTGCATTTTATCATGTTTTTAATTCTTTTTTCTTCTCTAGACATAAATGACCTCGTGGTGCAAGTCCTGTGCACTTTAAATTTACATTTACAAACACATCAGTAGTTGCCAGCCAGCCTAATACACCACACTTCTGACATCAGGTCTGGATACAAGGATGCCAATATAAGGACGGGTGTATGCCATCCAGAAGAAGATGGAATTCACTTCTGCTTTGAATGTGGAAAGAGTTTTAGGCAAGAGTGATCTCCAAACACACCAGCATGTTCACAAGGGAGAGATACCGTATCAGTGTACAGAGTGCGGGAGGGTCTTCAAAAAGACAAGTCATTTAAAGGAACACCAGCGCATTCACACAGGAGAGAAACCTTATCACTGCTCCGAGTGTGGAAAGAGTTTTAACCGGCAGACTACTCTCCAGCGTCACCAGCGCATTCACACAAGACTGAAGACGTACCACTGCTCAGAGTGTGGGAAGAGTTTTGATTGCCAGAATAATCTCCAGCGTCACCAGCATGTTCACACAGAACTGAAGACGTACCACTGCTCAGCATGTGGGAAGGTTTTCAAGAAAATAGGTCATTTAAAAGAACACCAGCGCATTCACACAGGAGAGAAGCCTTATTGCTGTTCTGAGTGCGGAAAGACTTTTAATCGGCAGACTAATCTCCAGCGTCACCAACATGTTCATACAGGACTGAAACCGTATCACTGCTCAGCCTGTGGGAAAAGTTTTAGTCAACAGAGTCATCTTGAAATACATCAGCGCATTCACACAGGAGAGAAACCGTATCACTGCTCCGATTGTGGCAAGGGTTTTAAGGAAACGGGTGATTTAAAAAAACACCAGCGCATTCACACAGGAGAGAAACCGTATCACTGTACAGAGTGTGGAAAGAGTTTTACTCGACAGAGTCACCTCCTACGTCACCAGCGCATTCACACAGGAGAGAGGCCGTACCGCTGCTCAGAGTGTGGAATGAGCTTTAAGCGACAGAGTCATCTGCAGCGTCACCAGCACATCCACACAGGAGAAAGACCATATTTCTGTCCACAGTGTTGGAAGAATTTCACTTCTCTCTCTAGTTTCAACAGACACAAATGCATTCTCAGAGAAGGGCTGCAGAGGGGTGAAAGCTGTGGGCATCCTCAGCACAGCTGAAGCCCTCTGGTCTTCTGGTCCAACATTAGCCTCCATTGACTTAATAAGCACAAATTCCTGCACACTCACTTCTACACTCCAAACAGACACCAAATGCAAAAGCCTTCCCAGAAGAATGGAGGACGTTATAGCTATAAAAAGGGGCTAACTCTAAATTAATGCCCATGGTTTTGTAAATATATAAGGCAAATGGTCCTTACTTGTTTGATTTGTGGAACTGTATATTTATGTCCCAATACCTACGCTTTTTAGTTTTGCATCTTTCCTTATGATTTAAGCATGAGAGCAGTGGCACCCTATGGTAAATGTGTTGAACTTTGGGCTAATAAAATCTGGAATTGTGAGGAATGACCGTAGAATATTTGCAAGATACTTGTTTAATAACAGGCCATAGGTAAAATGTAAGACCCAGAACAGTTCAGTAAGCTTTCATAATAATACAAGAACTTATTAAGCACTTAAAAAAACAAAAACAAAACAGTGCTTGTAAGTGTGCAACAGCATTGTGGAAGTGCAGTCAGGGGTAGCTGTTTTGTTTTCTTGTGTGTTCATGGCACTGCCATGTTACTCGACTTCCAGTCCCTTCCAAATTCCTGCCTATTATTTTTTATTGCAAATGTACCTTTTCCACTCATATGTCTGCCCCTAGTTGGGAAAACCCATGATCACATAGGTGTATCCTCCTCTGGCCGGCCCAGCCTTTTGCCGTGTAGGTGTGTTATAATGAACTAAGACCTTATCAGCTTGATTACATGTATTCCTTGTTCTACCCCAGAATTTAAGACATTAGCACATTTTAAATTATCGGTAAGGGCTGATGTATACAGTGCCCCAATCATGAACCCCCTAAAATAAATTGGAGACTTTGCTAGAAAACATTCATTATAATCAGTATTAAGATAAGACAAACCTTTATTAGTCCCACAAGTGGGGGATTGGAAGTTGCTGACTGGAAAAAAAATCACAGTTTAAGCATCATTATTTTAAAAATGCTCCTCTGACATTATGGGTGGTATAGAGAAACCAAGGTATGTACATCTCTTAGATGATATAATACTACATTCCCTTGATATTTTTAGTGGAGAGAAAAGGGGTAGGGAAGCTCTTAAATTCTTGTGTAAGAAATAACAAGAACAGTCTAGGTACAACCGCTGTGTACATTAAGGTCTTTTAATTGCACCAATTGGGGCTGGTGGAATTGCAGAATACTAGTACATGTTAGTTGCCTCTGTCATCCATTGAATGTTGAATAGACCAAAGAAATGCAGATGAGTTTTTAAAAGCTTTTTAAATCTTAATGAATCAGCCTCTTTAATTACTGTTGGTGATTTGTTCCATACTCTGGGTGCATAATAACTAAAGGCTGCCTCGCCACTGTATCTCCTTTTCACTCTCAGTACATACAGGGCCTTAGAGTGGCCGGATCTGAGAGCTGAAAGATCAGAAATGTACGAGGGTGCTAAACCATTTAGTGCTTTATAAGTAAGTAAACGAATTTTAAAATCAATTGTAAAAGACACAGGTAGCCAGTGGAGCTAATATAGAATGTGCTGCTGCATTCTGAATGACTTGTAACTTACTGATGGTGTTAAGTAGACCAGCAAAAAGGGAATTACAATAATCAAGACGACTGGTAATGAAAGCATGCATCAACTTCTTGCCGTCTTTAATAGTAAAAAACGGTCTAACTTTAGCAGTGTTCCTGAGACAATAAAAAGCCATCTTTGTCACATATTTAATATGACTTTTGAAATTCAAATCAGAGTAAAAAAGTACACCGAGATTACAAACAGATGATTTACTTTGGGTTGGTAGGCTACCAAGCCTCGATTTCACCTCCTCTCTCAATCCAGATGGGTCTTTTCTTCATTTACTTGAAAAAAAAAAAGTATTGCACATCCACTCATTTATCGTCAGCATACAGGAACTTAAGTTATTAATTAAATCAGGAGCATTAGGTTATCCAGAAACAGAAAGCTGTGTATCATCTGCATAGCAGTGAAAGTCAACATTATATTTCCTAAAAATGTTTCCTAGAGGCAGCATATAGAGAGAGAACAGTAAGGGGCCAAGTCAAGTCAAGTGAACTTTATTGTCATTTCACCATATACAGGGAGATGAAATGGCGAGAGCTCTGGATCTACAGTGTACATACAAATTTAGAAGATCTAAAGCTTTAAAAATGTTGCTTGCCTTTCGGCCAGGTCTGCTTCTCCATCTGCCGAAGTAAATAAAGGCTGCGAAGTGTCTCGGTCAGCTCACTGGAGAGTTCTGCGCAGTATTTCCGAAAACTGAGCAAGCTTCGTCGCTCCAAAACATAAATAAATAATGAAAAATTAAAGTGGAGCGTTAATTAGAGACATTTTTTTCATGGAGCGAACATGGAGCGAGGATCAAGTGAGGACCGAGCGGGAAGGGAGCGAGGAGGGGACAATGGTAAACCCAGAGCTGAGCAGTCGGTGCTTCACTTCCGTCCATGGACCCATTAGGGGCCGGGAAACCCATGCAAATAGGACACACCTCCTTGACTTAGCTTATGCTGCCCAGCTGGGTGTGAGGCTTGAGGTGAACTGCGCGTAATTCTGCTATAATAACTGTGTTAGGGCAGCATGAGTGGGTGCTTGTTAGTCTAGACGAGATGGTAAAAAGTGCATCTAGGACAGCTTCAACTGCCAGTGGTTTATTTGAGCACTTCAGAGGTAATACTATGTTGGGACTTACCTATTATTTATGTATGTATTCAATCATCTAATTTTGTAAAAGTCAGGTTACTTGGGTGTTCCTGTATTAAAAGTACATTGTAATATTTTTACAGTGATTTACTTGATGTAGTTGCAGCTGTGTACTTGACTATTTATGCCACAATGACACAGTAGTTAATACCTATTGTGTTTAAGCACTAACTAGCAAGATCATGGCAGCTTCCACTCAATTAATTTTGTGTGTGTGTGTCCAATATCTATGAAAAAAAGATTAATCAAATGCATCACTGTATTGACACCAATAAACTACACACAGCAAATGTCACAGTTCATGACCACGTGCAATACATTACACAGGGTGGCACATTTCAGTATAGCTTGCACCTCTATTCTGAACTTGGCAAACTGCATTCCCATATTGGTGGGCATCACCAGTTCAAACGAGCAAAATACAAATAAAAGCAGGCAAATACAAAAGTATGCCTATCTGTAAAACACACGGTAGGTCTGAGGCCTTTCTGGCACTTTGAGGCAATTTGCTACATCTTTACATTTGAAGTATTTCATCTAACTAAAATCATCTATGCCAAGTGACAAATATTCTTATATTCTTGAAAACCTCAGCAATAAATATATGTAAGTAAAACGAATGTAATGAAATCCGGTCTTCATTCAGAAATGTTATGTAGTTTCAATGCAATTTGTAAAAGAACCACACTAGGTATGTTTTCTGTGCTCTTTCACGTGCATATTCATTAGATGGGTGTTTCTCTGTTCACCCTAGCTGTCCTCGCCAGATAAATCAGGCTTTGCGTGTCTAACTCTCTCTCTAAAGCCAGTTTTCAGTGAGGAAAGAGCGTGTGTGTTGGTTTACAGCTTGAAATGGGGCGTGTTATCCCCGCCCCCTGCTGCACGATTAGCCAATCACGCCACTGCTATTCATTTATTCAAATTACTGTTTAAAATCGGAATACCTGAGGGGCGTGGCTACAACGTGCAGCGAGACAGAAAATCGCATGCTTCCTTTCTATCCTATTTACAAAGCGCCATTGACATATTTGATTTTAAATATTTGAAAAGTAGAGGGCTTTTCAAATATGTGTTACTTATGTTACGTATACTTATAAGTTTCTAGGACAAAAACTCATGGAGTTTTAGGTGATTTTTTTGGGGGGAAAAAAGGATCAATGTTGGATCCTCCGACCTCACCAGCCACTGCAGTAACAAACACAGATGACTAAACTATTTTGCTGCCAGTAACTGAAATGATTAAAGAAAATTAGCAAACTATTTATGCAAGATAGTTAATAATTTTATTAATTAACCCCCCTAACCCCCTGGAAATTATGTGCCTGTAGCACAATGAATATTGCTCTAAATAAGAGCATCTGCTTTAAATCTACATTTTAATTGCACAATAAGAGCAGTCTAAACGTGAATCAATTTTCCTTGTTAATATGCTTGTTGCCCAACATGTTTGTATCCTTGGATGGGCATGTCCCTTCACACTAGGACCCACCAAGAGCTGAACAACAAAAAAAAGAATGGTTGGCTAGCCACTAGGAAGTGCATTGATATTTGAATATCTCAAGAACCACCTCAAGAAAACTTGTGAAATTTGGTGATGTTTAGCTACATTTCCTGACAGCTATAATTTCATCTGGCTTGCTCAACAGAACAGATGAGAATAAAAAAATCAGCACCAGTACACACCTGTGTGAATGGTCAGTTTATTCATAATGGCAGTAGTTCCTGCTTCAGAATGCCTGTCATCTCAATAGACCAGTTCAGCAACTTCTGAACTCAACCTTTAACATCAAACACTGAAAATTCCTGAAGGAATCTTCTGTCTGCAAGAAGAGACTCAGTGACTTCCTCCTCCTGTCTCAAATATAAAAGAACTGCTAAACTATCAGATTCACAATCAGATGAGAGATAATCTATCGCTGACTATTTTAAATTTTAACATTAAATACTATCAAGTGATTAAAAGAGCAGAAAACAGCAACAGAATTTGGAGAGTAAGCTCTACACAGTAATTGACTGGGGCAGTAAAGAGTCACTGCAGTGTAAAAGTAAAAGTGAAAATATTTCTACAAGACACACCTACCTGGACCTGTGGGGGTGAGTAGCAGTCTCTCTCTTACAGAAAATGTAATGATTTATTGTGTTTAATTAACAATTTCTTTCCCTATTGCTATAGCAATAGACATTTGTTAGTGAACATATATATGGGTTATTCTCACAAAAGCTTGGTTTCAGAGATTTCAGGCAAGAAATGTTTAAAAAGACTTGCATCAACAAATTTCTTTTTTACCCACTTGGGTCTGAAGTGCTTATAAGGATATTTGTAACAGATTTCCCAATACAAGAAATCTCATTACCACAATTGTGTAAAAACATTAAGACCCTTAAGACTTAAAAACTGATTATTAACAGCCATGCTCAGTTACCTGGAACTTGGAATAATGTATATTTTTAAATGAACATTTTTAATTTTGCTTTTGACAACCTCTACAGTCTGCAAATGATTTTTTTGTGTATTTTATTGAAACTTTATATATTTTTAAATTATGTGGCAAGCCTGAATGAACATAACATCTAGATGTTTTTGCATGTATTTAAATGCAAACTACTATTTATTATTTCACAGACTTCATCCATTTCTGATTGCATAAATGTGTGCAAATGCAAAAACTGTTATTTATTTCCTATGTATTTCCTAATTATTCTTGGAGTAAACTGTTTGGTCCCTAGCCTCTCTCCTTTCTCCCATCTGTACTCTTATATCAGTTCTGGCTTGGTGTAAATTTGTCTCTAAATTTTATTAGCCATTTGTCAAAGCTTTTTTGTGCTTTTTTTTCTCCTGCTGACTGTCTGCAATGAAAGTCATAAAGCAAAATGTCAGCAGTTAGTAAATACATTCAATTAATAATTCATAAGAAAAATATGTCAGTATATAGTGTAAAAGTCTAAATACTCATTACTGAAGCAGGAATTCTCTCTACTGTAAATGCCCTTTAATTGTAACTGAGAATGGTATTGTGGAGGATGATGAGGAACTTTAACATGTTTTGCTAACAAAAGAGAAATCATGACCACCAAGCACATTTTTACTCAATACACATACGTTTTAATACTGTACCACCATTTTTATTTGTTTATCCAGGTTTATTAATAACATTTGTATTTAAATTACATTATAAAAACAGCTCTCATTGTATCAAACATTGTTGAAAAAAGGAGAAACTACAACTTTCTGCGCAAGATGATCAGTTCATTGAGGCCAACTGTTAAAAAGGTGACAGGTGAGCTTACAGTTGAGAATTCTGTGTCAGTGC
>JBBPDC010012919.1:0-13323 GCA_037974485.1 Hemigrammopetersius urotaenia | reverse complement strand
CAAGGCTCACTAGCCGTTAAACAAACAAAGGTCTTTCACACACACACAAAGCCAAAGCTATAGCAAGTCACTAAATCTCAATCACTAACATGTCCAACAAACACACTCCAACACCAACGACCACCGCGCTGAATGTGCTCCGGCTCACGGTTTTCGAAGAATAACCCTTGATCTACTGGGACTAAAAACACAAATGAGGGCTCGTTGGAAAGGTCTCCTGGAGATCTACCGAACTGTGGAGTTTGAATGTCTGAGTGCTTTCCCCGCCGATACTCAGAAGGTAACGGGACAAAAATATTGGGTGAGGTGAATGCACCCCGTTGTGTGAAAACATCCAGAAAAAACTTATTTATTGCCACAAAAATAGCAAAAAAAAATGTGAAGGATATTTGCAGTTTCTGCATTATTGTGGGGATTTCCGCATAAAACTATGAGTTTGGTTCTCAGAAAAATCAACTCCGTGGTCTATGTATGTGTACACAGCTGCTGATGACAATAAAGTAACCTTGAACCTTGAAACTTGATTTATGCAGGTCACTGTAGATATAAATAATAATGTAAAAATGCCCACTAACAGATGGAAGCTGGACTCTTCTCGTCGTGATAGACAGACTCTAATGCGTGGGTGATTTGGGTTTGGCCTCTTTGTACTGTTATGTGAAATATTAGAAATCATTGTTTCTAGTACTTCTGATTTCAGCTACTACTGCACAGTCACACTGATAATAGGCTGAAAGGTATAATACACAATGCATGTTGAAACCACTTACATGCATTACTGTTTTCACATGCAGGAAGCTGGAGGCGAGGCGGTTGCGGTATGATTCATAACAGGGTCATTGAACACTGATTACAGGAGAGCTACAGTCGCCACAATTTAGACGAAAGTGATTGCATCAAGATAAGTCGGCTCAGTGCATTCCCTCAGGCTCTGGTAAAGAAACATCAGGTACTGCTGATTTGAAATGATTGTTTAACAATCAATATATTTATTATTAGGCATTCAAGGATGAGTTTTGCTCGCTGACTTCAGATCAGAACTGACGAAGTTTCGATAGATAATTCCAGCATGATGGGGAAACTGAAATGTAAAAAAGTAACAGTTGAAGGTACAATATCTGCCTAGTGTGGAGTGTAATGGCACAGACACGCCTAGCTGAGCAGATGTAAAGTACTGTGCAAAAGTCTTAGTCCCCTGAGAAAATTAAATGCTTGACATCAAATTAAAAAGTAAATTATGCGCATCATCTGTCCCTTCTTTCTATCTTTCTTAGGGGAACCTAATCCTGGACTGGATCAGGTGTGATAGATTTGGGTTGGAGCTAATCTCTGAGAGGTAGTAGATCCCCACGATGAGGATTTGGACCTCAGCACAGCAGTGTGTCGAATTCTTCTCTGCGTTTAATCCATTCACCCGATTAAAGCAGGGGGCACCTCAGTGGTCTTGGGATTTGAACCCACGGCTTTCCACGATCACAAGAGCAAATCCCAAATCAGGATTTGGCACCCTGGTCTATTCTATAGAACCTTGTGTGCCTCATATGTACCTGTTGTTCTGCGATTCCAGGTAAAGGGCATGTTATCTCTACCTGTTATCTGTTCTAAGTGAGGCCATGCAGGTAACATATAACAACCTGCAGTTTCAGCAGTTTTGGAACCTGGGTCTGTTCTATAGGACCCTGTGTGCTTCATATCTGTACCTGTCAGGTGTTTTCAGCGATACGAGACATGAGCTTTCCCTGTGATCTCCTCTGAGTGAAGCCATGCAGGTAACACAGAATAACCCCAGTTTCCACAGTCTACACAGTGGTTCCCAACCTCAGGTCCGGGTCCCCCTTCGAGGGTTTGTAGACATTCAATTCATAAAACCCCAATGTCTGAGAAATGTAAGTGTGTGTGTGTGTGTGTATAAGAACAAAATCAATCACTGTTTATTTTTTGCAAATAAAATTTTGTAATTACTTTATTCTGTTTGTGCATCTATGCGGGTAGGAGTTGGGGTTGGGGGTCTGGCTTGTCTTGGAAACAGGCAAGGGGGGCTTCGAGGAAAAAAGGTTGGGAACCACTGGTCTAGCAGATCCCCATAGTCGGGATTTGGCACCCTGATCTGTTCTATAGGACCCTCCTATGGACCTGTTGCTCAATGATTAAACTGTCATGTATTTTCAGAGATAGGAGAGATGAGTGATCTCCTCACAGTGATGAAATGGAGGGAACATAGAATTACCTTCAGTTGGTTATTGATCAATATATTTCCAAGATGCAGAATGGGTCGCCTGGTGTGTTCTGCTGGACCCCACATGCTTCATACAGACCTGTTTGCTCAGTGATTTAACTGTCATGTGTTTTCAGAGATAAGATGAATGAGCTTGACCTATGATCTCCTCAGTGATGAAATGCAGGTTATATGATAAAGCCCCCAGTTTTCAACAGTCATTTGACAAGTCAAGCAGATCCCCAAGAGAGGATTGGAAGCACTGGTGTGCCTCATATTTGGAAACACTGGTGTGCCTCATAACTCTGTCATGAGGAAACAGTTAAAGGGCACGAGCTTTTCAGTGATGCCAACCAAGCAATGTAGCCTAACCCTCAGTTTCAGCAGTGTTGATGATCAGCAGGTCAAGTTAGAATCCTAGTCTGTTCTATTGGACCCTGTGCTCTTCATATAGACCTGTTGCTTGATAATTTAACCATCATGCATGATCAGAGATCAAGGGCATGACATTTACCTACGCTCTCCTCACAGTGATGAAATGCAGGTGATGCAGAATAAGCCCCATTTTCCACAGCGTTGGTCATTTGGAAGGTCAAGTGGATCATAAAGATCTGGCACCCTGGTCTGTTCTATTGGACCCTGCCTATCTCTAATATTCCTGTTGTTTGATCATTTAACTGTCACATGTTTTCAGGTTATGTAGCCTAACCATCAGTCTCCACAGAGTTTGTCATTTGGAAGGTATATCATCGGGATTAGGATCAGGTACCCTTCTGTGTTCTGCTGGACCCTGTGAGACTTCACAGTGATGTTCTTCCAGAGATTAGGGGCATGAGCTTCACCAATGATCTCTAACATCCTGGAGAGTTCAGATCCAACACAACAACTGCCTCAAAGATTCAAATCACGCAGAAAGCAGGTATGATGGATTTGGGTTGGAACCATAATTGGGTGGTACTGCCTTCTTTAACAACAAAAGAAAATGTTAAGAACCCCAAACTGCTATTTTTGCCTCTTTCGGGGGTCTGGGTCTTGATCAGGGGGTACAGTACACCCCATAATTCGAACCATGGTTGGAGCTAAGATAGTAGATCCCATTGATGAAGATTTGAAACTCTGCTCGGGTCTGTTAGGCCCTGTGTGACTCGTATAGACTTGTTGCTTGATAATTTAACTATGATATATTTCCTGAGAAGAGAGGCATGAGCATCACCAATGATCTCTAACATCCTGGATTGTTCAGATCCAACACAACTGCCTCAAAGGTTCACACTGCAAGCTTCCATTACCTGAATCAGGTATGATGAATTTGGGATGGATCCATGATGAGGATCTGGAACTCTGCTCTGTTCTGTTTAGACCCTTTGAGAGTCGTATAGACTTGTTGCTTGATAATTTAACTGTGGCGTATTTCTAGATGTGAGAGGCATGAGCTTCACCAGTGACCTCCTCACAGTGATGTGATGCAGGTCGTTTTTGTTAGATCAAGTTCTTGTTTTATGCCCAGTGTGAGAGGAGAGTCTGTGACTGCAGTGTTTCGCTGTAAACTGCAGCGGACGAAGTGGGGCTGCATTTGCATTCATATTTGCATTTGCTGCGCGTCACCACGTCAGGAGCAGCGGAGCTCGCGCAGAAGCCGCTGGAGGCAGTCAAACATCAGCACTGGGCACGCGCTCCAGCGACGCGGGAGCCTTTCAGGAGAAGTCTGCACGCAAACACACACACACACGCACACACACACACACACACACACACACACACACACACACACACACACACACACCAAAGCTCAGAGAGAAAGAGAGCGCTCGAGCCTTTTGAGGATGTACATCCGCTCCGTGCAGAGCATGGAGCTCCGCGTGCAGGGTTAGGGGTCGTCTTGCACGCTCACACCAATGCACTGAGAAGGGCACGAGGGAAGGTGGGAGAGCTCGTGCGTGCTGCCCAAACTAAGCGTGCTCCGTCTGGACCCTCGGAATGGCTAAAGAGACGCGAGGCAAAGGTGAGTGTGCAAAGGCAGCCTGCGACGAGGCTCCGTGGCGTGAACCGTAAAGAGCGGCTCGGTCCTGTCGCCAGCCCGGCGCACGCGACTTTCCCCCGCCAATCTGTTGGAATGCAGGCTGTTGGCAAGTGTGCTGAGTGGTTGGGGGGGCAGCACGCCCACCTTCGCGGCTGATGTGTTTATTGCTGCCGGAACGTGTCCTGTTTACCAAAAGCGCTGCGTTTGGCTGGAAGTGCTTTAACGCGTTCCGGACTGTTACGCGGCAGCACGCGCTCCTCCGGGCTGCGGAAAGTGTCCCGCTCGGGTCCGCGCGCTGACGGGTGGGTTATTAAAAAAAAGTAACCTTAACCCTCCGTGCTCGTGCTTCTCGCACGGTCTCGCGCCTGCATGCGGTGGGGTCAGCAGGACCAGGGCTGCAGGGTCTGTCTGGACCGGCACACCCTGGAGGACCAGAGTTCACTTTCAGCACCTTCAGTCTGGAGGAGCGGTGCTGCCAAACTGAACAAAAACAAAACCCTCAGTATGCAGGGATTACTACTATTACTGTATATAACTATATGTGTATAATATACTTTATCATACGTCATGTTCGATAACATATACATATAAATATATGATATAGGGATTTAAACAATAACTGAAAATTACTATCATCTTAATAATTTGGCTTCGCATGCTCAGTGCACAGGTTCTAAACCTGGATGTCTACTGTAAAGCCTATCGTTCAGATATGTAGGGCCACATAATCATGGTTTAGAACTGTATAGAATGTGTTTATATTGAATGTTTACATAATTCCGGTATAGAACTTTTACATCATCCTGGTTTAGAACCTTTATATCATTCTAGTATAGAACTTTTATAGCATCCTGGTTTAGAACCTTTACATTATCCTGGTTTAAAATCTTGACATCATCCTAGTATAAAACTTTTGCATCATTTCAGTGTAGAATATTTACATCATCCTAGTATTGAAACTTTGCACCATTCTGGAACAGAGCGTTTGTATTACCCCAGTATACAGCCATTACATCATTCTGATAGAGAACCGTTACATGGACGTGTAAACTTTAAGAGGGTTCTTTGCACTAAAGTGTTTTATCTTCCACTGGAACTTTTCTGGCACTTTTATTGGGATATTCTGATTGAAAATATTTGCCACACTGTCCCACAGGAATGTACAAGGAGTTTTATTTCACAGTGATTTAGGTCCTGGAGGGCTGACATCTAGAACAGGGGGGGTGATTCCCCTGCTCAGACACTCCTGGTTCCCCTCACCTGTTAACTGGCAGGTTTAGTGAGTGTGTTTGAGGAGGGGAAGCACCAAACCATGCTGGACACACTCCTAATTTTGAGTGTTTCTAAGTATTTTGTTAAAGGGAAAAATGATTGACAGGTGACAGGAGATCAAAATTACAGACTGTGATGTGGTTTTCTGTAAAGTGAGATCTACAGTAAAGTATGGCTATAGCTGAGGCTACATCGGCTCCTCACTTTTACCATGTGGTTAATGTGTGGCTGCACAGAGAGCAAAACTGGGAATAGCCTGATCTATGCACCTAGACAATGAGTTCAATACATTCTCACATCCCCATGCTATTTCATTTTCAGAGCACTCCTCATCTCTTTCCCTCCCTTTACACAGACAGCATAGCTATATTGGTGCTTTTAACAGGGAGATGTGGTGTCTTCTAAATTACAGTAGACATGGAGAGAGAATGGCGAGGGGGGCCTTTGTTTTTCATTCACAGGGGTGGTAATGAGATTCTCAATCACTGAATCGGAGCCCTTGTTTTTGTGCCAATTATGCTTTATTGTTTCTGTCATGATGTGGTCAAGTACGTCACCCACACATCAAAGAACACGTCGCAGTGGAAACACGGCTGAGTGCAATTGCGTTTTTAACCCGAACCCTCACGTTGGAATTTTACTTGGACAGAGCTCGGAACAGACTGAGCGAAATCCATGTTTGCTTATGCGTAGAATTCAGCCGGGCTCCCGGCCGTGCAAAATGTGGGTTATTGCTGTGTCACCTGTTACATCATGCAGAGACATCATCCAAGTGTATGGCTGCCCATCTGTGTGAAATATCTTTACATTTAATGAGTTAACGACCTGCGACACCTCGTCTGCAAGCATAAGCGAGAGTCTGGCTCGGAGCCCATGCTTACAAATACAACAGACTTTACATGATTGACGTTTGCAGCAAATCAATCATGAGACACCAGAGCATTGCAGTAAATCTTTAGAGTTATGAACACATTAACCTGTTTAAACTGTGCGGACAGAAGATAACGAGCATGGAATCGCCATAGTTATTCAATTTATACAGACACATATTGTGCCACATTCAGGATATGCAATCCAAATGGGATGGTTTAGTTCATTGATGACTAACTTTGTTATGAATTCATGACTAACGGTAGCACAACACGCCAACAAACCTGTTCCTTTAAATAAAGGCTTCTTCAGGCAGCATTTCTGGTTAATGGTAAAATATAATCAAGTTTAATTACTTAGACTTGATGAGTATTAGTTCAGGGAATCCATGAGTTCTATTTCTAATTTGAAAGCATTCTACCCTCCAGGCCATGATCTGACTCCCTAGTCATGTCTTATATACAGCTCATTTACATACGCAGCAGTGAGTCACGCTGTGAGTGAGTTGTTGGTGTACGCAGGGAAAACGCCACCAGAAACAATTTTTTTTCCAAAAAGAAAGCAACTGACATTTTCAAAATAAGTTCATCCCTGACTCCCACCTGATGCTCCGCAGTGGGATGCGAGTTCGTGTACAAATGAGTTGGAGTTTTAACACTCGGAGCATTAAAAAGAGCAAGCAAACCATCATTCGTATGTTTTCAAAAACTGCTGTCGTTTATGTTTATTTATTTATTTATGCGAAAATCAGACATGGTATGATACATGTCGCCCCCTTGTGGCACAAATAGAAAATATCTTAGATATATTGAACATTACTGTAAAATACATGGTCATTAAAATAGGAAAATATCAATATTTAACCATTACCCCCCCCCCCCTCCTCCCATTTGTAAAAAATTGTTTTCTCAAAATGATTCGTCGTCCATCGTGACAGCCCGATTAAAAATGTGCATGTGAATTACATGAGCATTTTCTTGATATACATAGATTGATTTGCCCTCTTTGGGTTATCTTTTAATGGTGCCACTTCATCTCTTATCTCCCCAGTCTTGGGTTTCGGAAAGGAATTATTCATATCTTATCTGACATTCGGAATGGCCTTGAATGAAACAATGCGGTGCAGGTTTTCAGTTTTTTCGCTGAAATGTTTGTGCTCTGTCTAATTTGCACGACGGTTTGGATAGAGCACCGAGCTAAAAATAGACCAGTATGAGAGGCAATGACAGACAGCAGGTCCGCGCTCGCTGCTCCTCTGCAGTCCTCTGAGAGAGAGAGAGATGGAGGGAGAGAAAGAAGAGAGCGAGTGAGCAAGTAATCGCACAGCCTTTCACGAATGCTCGGAGCACTGCAGCCTGGCCTGTATCCATGAGAACAAAAATCAGTTTTTTATGAGCTCAAACGGCAGCGGAGGTAGAGAGGTGCAGGGACCGAATCTGTTTTTCATGCTTGGTACAGCAGGCCAAAAGCTGGGCTTTCTGGAGAGCAGTGAAAGGGAAACCTTGTTGCATTTGCAAATCCTTCACGTCCATCCCAGCGAGGAAGTAGACACAAAACAAAACCAGCATAAAGAGGAACACATGGATCTGCAACAGTCTCCCAACTCTCCGAGTAAAACAGCTGGGATTTTTCATTATAATTCTATAGAAGTCTGTTGTACCAAGTCTGGACGGGCTTGTCTTTATACGCTGCCGGTGGCCGAGCTCCTTCCAGAGAGAGGTGAATGAGAGAAGAATGTAGTCTTTAGGAATCGACATGAGCTGTGAAGCTGTAATAAGTTAGAAGATGTTTATTTACCAAGAAAATGACGTTGATGACACAATTGTATTGAGAAAAATGACCAGCTCAAACACACAGAGAAGAACGATCTGTGTTAAAGATTATTGATGCCTTGTACCAACTGACCAGCCCATGCTGAGCCCTCAAGTACACCTTTTTAAAGAAATCATTGCTTGACTTGACAAGCTTTATAGAACATTGACTAAACTGCTTTAATTATGTTACAAAATTCGTAAATTATATTGTTCTTAATAATTGCATGAAAAATCATTAAATTGAATGAAAAATTATATATTGGCACGAAAAAAGCTGTGATGTCCGGGCCTCGTCCATCATGACCCCTTGTCCTCATGCTGGGGGCATGGCGGGCGAGGCCTGGATGTCACAAAAGCAAAAAAAAAAAAATGCGGAGGATTTCTGCAGTCTCAGCGTTAGTGCGTGGGTTTCAGCCAACAATTATTACTTTGGTTTCAGAAAAAATCTGTGATGGTCTGAAACAGTGACCAAATCAACTTCAGAAAAAACTATTAAATACACTACGCTGTGGACACAAACGCTGGAGTATTAATACTAGAGATTATAACTTACAGTTAAATGACTTACTAGTAACACAAATAGTGGTTTGGAGTTGTTCTTGTGTGTAATGCTGACATACATAGTGATATATTTGACATGGTAAAACTATTGCACATATAAATGATTAGCACCCAGCAAGAAAACTATAATGCACACAGGAAGAATATTATACTTATAGGGCATCCCATTTCCCAGTTTGGGGATGAGAGGAGTGTTCATGAATTCCCTCTGTGCATCATTAATGCCTGCTTCAGCTAAACTGCAATCAGTGCAGACTCAACAGTGGTCTGTTACTCAAATAGGCCAATCAAACAACAACAGAGATCATTCTAGGGCAGTCCTGGTCAAGATCTTCTGCCAGTCCGTCCCTAGTGAGCGCCTTTAAAGCCAGCTTGCACTAGAACTTTGTTGATGTCACTGAAGGGCTGATTTGGAGGAGAACCACAGGGCTGCCTGGGTCAAGCAGGGATGGTTGTGAAATTCACTGGAGCTTAGTGGCTTTTTGTTACAATCACTGCTGATTGTTCCATCACAGATGGTTTATATGAGGATACCAATCAGCCGACGAGCCACTGCAGATTATATTTGAACAAACCACTTCCTTGATGCTTTGATTACATTCGAACAAACCATTTGTTTGATGATGCTATTAACATTTTTCTTGTCCTCATTCATTTTCAAACAACAGTCTTTCCTTTTTTGCCCATTGATGCTTTTTGGGTTTTTTTTGTTGTTGCTTGTCCTCATTGTGTTAGAAGCTAAAGATAATGGAGTCTGATTTGGACAGATAATGGAGTCTGCTTGGTGCTAAAAGCAGAAATGTTTTTTTTATGGACATGGATTCATGAGCAGAAATGTGTGATCTCCGATCTCGGCATGTTCCAGACAATTTGGACAATCGTGCAGCATCAAGTGGCATCTCTTACAAGGCCAAGTCACATCGTGATTGATTCTTCTCCTCGAATGGTCCTTAATGTTAAAAGAAAGCTGGGAGCGCCGCAGCCGCATGGCTGTCACTTCGGAGGTCTGTGTGTGTGGCATGCTTGAGTGAACAGTTCCACTTCAGTGTGAAATGTTTGACCGCACTGCTCTTATTCGAACTGACCGTTCTTGTTTTAAAAGGACAAATCAAAGGACTGACATGGATTTCTCCTGTTATGTAGGTGTGCGGTTCATGGCTGTCTATGCATGTTTTGCCGTTTGGTGCTCATGCGTTCTGAGCGTCCTCTTGCTCTGTCAAGCTCTGACAAAAGTGGTGTGACGGCTCCTGAGGTTTTCTGCCAAGTGCCTGCGCCCCTGTGAAAGAAAACACGTTTGAATTCCTTCAGTGCTCTGACCTTGTTCTTGGCTCGGCCGCGGCAGTGTTGGTGTTTAATTATAATTTTCCTTGTAAGCTTTATCTCCAGCACTGAGGTCTGTATAGGCTGGCCTAGTTCCTGGGCCTGCCTTCGCAGAAACAGGCTTGCTTCATGGCTGTGGAATGTTGAACAGCAGCGTTGTAGTCTTTTTAGAGGAAGCATCGCTTTTACTCTGTATATTAATGCAAAGTTATTTATCACGTTGGTGTTTTCAGTGTAACAGGGGCATATGTGCTGTTTCACAGCGGAGAGCGCCGCTCCAAGCGGAGAGCTGCCAAACGGAGGTGTTTACCAGCCACACTGCACATATGCTGTGGGAACACACGCTCACCATGGTGACAAGTTCTGAGGGGCCTGCAAGTATTCCGGCGAGAGCCTGACAATTTAGCAGGGTAGCTGATAGAGAGACAGATCTGTGTTTTGTAAGTTCAGGAATCTGGGTGGTTCTAAATCATTGTGATGTCGGATTTCCATTCAGCTGAATCAGAGGACGAAACTGTGAACACATCCACATTCTGCCAAGACCAACCATCATTCACCTTTTAGCTGAATACAGGATGCCTAGAAAAAGCTGTTACTGATTGTTAAACATAAGAAGGCACGTTTTCAGTTTGCTAAAAGGCATGTTGGTGACTCCCCAAATGTATGGAGGAAGGTGCTCTTGTTGGCCACCAAGGAAAATGCTATGTTTGCGCCAAACCCAACACATCCCATCACCCCAAGAACACGGTGAAAGTGACATTTCGGTCATGCGTGAACATACCACTGCACGAAATGCTTCCTCTGCATTTAACCCATTTACCAAGTAAAGCACTGGGCAGCCAGGCACACAGCATCTGGGGAGCAGTGTGTGGGGATGGTACCTTACTCAGGGTACCTCAGAGGTGCCTAGCGGTCTTGGGAATCGAACCCACTAACCACTATGCTGCCAGCTGCCCCCATGGCCTCAGTGAAACATGGTGGTGGTAGCATCATGCTGTGGGACTGTTTTTCAGCAGCAGGGTCTGGGAAACCAGTCTGAGTTGAGGGAAAGATTGATGGTGCTGAATTCAGGGATATTCTGGAGCAGAACCCGTCCGTCTGCCTGTGATTTGAGACTGGAATGGAGGTTCAGCTTCCAGCAGGACAATGACCTGCAGAATACTGCTAAAGCAACACTCGAGTGGTTTAGGGGAAACATTTAAATGTGTTGAAAAGTCCAGACCTCAATGAGAATCTGTGGTAAGACTTGAAGATTGCTGTTCACAAGCGAAAACCATCCAGCATGAAGAAGCTAGAGCAGTTTTGCTTTGAGGAATGGGCATAAATCCCAGTGGCAAGATGTGGCAAGGCTCACAGAGACTGATCCAAAGCGACTTGCAGCTGTAATTGTCCTATTGTTTGCTTCACAATAAAAAAATAATACATCTTCAAAGTTGACATGTTCTGTAAATGAAATGGTGCAAACTCTCGAACAAGCCATTTTAATTCCAGGTTGTGAGGCAACAAAACCTCAAATTCCAAGGGGGATGAATAATTTTTGCAAGGCACTGTAAGTCTGCGTACAGTTGCTAATGTAAGTGCCCACTGATTTATAAGTATGTTTGAGTACATGTTCTGTGTCCTTACAGAGAAACAGATGTATTGTTTGTAGTATTCCATCATATAATACGCGTTACGATCAACTACATGATCGTCATCAGGCTGGATCTATGCTGGTTAATACCAGTGTGCTAGTAGATTGAATAACATAGCAGTGAAAAACATGGGAGGTGATGGTTTTCTTTTTTCTGTGATATATATGGATCTCTCCTTCAGTGTCCTTGAACGAGAGAGCTAGTTTTTTCATTTTTGTCCATGTCAAAGATCAGATTGCTCTGTATTGACAGGGGAAAAGGAATTATGCCGTTCTTCACAGCTAATGAGAGAACTCATATTTCTAGATTGCTAGTTAAGGAGGGCAGATGGTTCATCTGCTGTTTGGAACAAGGAGAGATGAAGCAAGGGAAGGTTTTGTCTGGAACTGGAATTGAATCAGATCCTTAGGTCTTGTAAGTCTGTCCTCATTTCACGACTTCATCATCTTTCTGAGGAGGATAATGGCTACACAGGATTCCTCTGAGGTGCGAGAGGTCTGTCAGTGCTTTTAGACCACCTACCTTGTGGCATTTGAGTGTGTGGGTCTTCGTGGACACCATATAAACGTAGACAATGTAGACAATATTCCATGCACATAATTATATACACAAAGCTCTACAAAGAAAACCAGGTATCTCTTTCTAGCTTATCGATTGTTCATAATTTGAAAAATCAATCGCTGTTTACGTTGTGCGAAACTTTAATGATAAATTATATAGCAACATAACAAAATAAAGAGATTTTATGATTAAAAATTTAGATACAATAATGATATACAGTACAATGCTGTCCAAAGAAATCATTGTATCTCAATTTTTCGATGTTATCGATTTCTATTCTTCTACATCATTTGAACAAAACTTTTATAATGAACGATCTAATAGCATAAAATTGCTTTACTTTACTTTACATTAGAAGTAATGGGCGTTTTTCCTATTCATGTTCCCATTTCTGTGATACTTGATACTTGATACTTGTCTTTGGACAATGATAAATATATGAAAAACATCAGTCATCAGTATTTAATGCGATGTGGTTTAAGATCGTTATTATTACCCCAAATAATCCACTTTTCTTGAATCACAAGATTTCCTTGATTTATTAAAACACCTACCAAAATTAAGGTGTTTTGATAAGGTGGTTGATAAGGATGCTCACAAAATCAGACATTTAGTGAATGGCCAGCAGAGTCCTTAGTGTACAGCTCCTGCTGTTCCCACTGCAGAAATGTTCAGTTTCTCAGGTTTTCTCTTTTCTAGCTGCAAGTATTGAACTGAACAGCTTTGCCTTCGTTTTTAAGAACTGCTGACAATATTTCTCCTCATTTCCAAATAAAAATATTTGTCACAAACCCCTCCTGTTGGCTTGTGAAAGTGGAGAGAGCACCAGGGGAAACCACCATGTTGTTGTTGAGGCTTTTATTAACAGAACTTAAACTGGCTCGAGGGCCATGCAAAGCAAAACTGGTTACAGATGAGGCAGGAGTACTCACAGACAACATAGGGGAAGGGTTGACACATAGGACAACACATTGACAAGACAATACCACCGTGGCTTCACAAGACACGGTGCAGGGCTTACATACCAGACAGACAGGGGACCAGGACCAATAGGAG
>JBBPDC010012908.1:0-13325 GCA_037974485.1 Hemigrammopetersius urotaenia | reverse complement strand
CTGTTTCTTTTGTATTAATGTTCTGTTTCTTTTGTATTAATGTTCTGTTTCTTTTGTATTAATGTTCTGTTTCTTTTGTATAATGTTCTGTTTCTTTTGTATTAATGTTCTGTTTCTTCTGTAATAATGTTCTGTTTCTTTTGTATAATGTTCTGTTATTGTGGCTTTAGAGGTTATTTTTTGGGATCCTTTGGGGATTCTTTTTTTATTTTTGTATTGCAGTTTATTTTCATGGTATTTGTTTTAAGTCTTTTTGTGCTCCGACTCATGACTGTTTCTTCTCCCTTTCAGGAGTTGAGAGTGGAGTGGAGGCCGCCTGGTGCTTTCGGAGGTATCTTTTTGTTGGTGTGATTATTTGGTTGTGTGCACTTTGTCGTACCTCCTTTTTGCAGCGAGTCTGGTGCTCCACTGGCATTTCTCAACTCTTGATGCAAGCTCTAGAGGGTCGCTTGTGGTTGTATATTTGTCTTAATATTTGTTGCATTAAAAGACTTGGTGATTGAAGCCTCTTGCTGCTGAGTATTACGAGCCTGAAGGCCTTAATTGCTCTCTTTTCCTAGAGAACATCTTTCTTTGGGTGGAATACCCATGGTGGCGTAGTCGGTTTGCTATTCAGGGTGATTTTATAACTTCCAAACGAACCGCGGTGCCACAGTTGGATGAAGTTGGTGTGGAAGAACCTGATTGGCTTGCACAGAGCCCTGACACAGAACACCTTTAGGTTGAACTGGAAAAGAGATGGCGAGCCGGGCCTTCTCGTCCAGCATCCATGCCTGCCCTCATAATGCTCCACAGAATGAATCGGCACAAATTCCCACAGAAATATTCCAAAGTGATGTTTTCAAGGAGAGTGGAAGCTGCCTGTGAACAGACATGAACTAAACATGAACTTTGTGTGAAGAGCATCAGCACAATTCCTTTCATACAAGAAAGGAATTCCTCATTAATATTTTTTAGCAGTTTTCAGTGAAAGTGACTGAAGGATGAATCTTTCCTCAACTGAGATTTATCTGGGCTTGTGAGAGGTGAAGGTCAAGTCCCAGCCAGAGGCTGACAGGTCTAATCCCCGTCTCCGCGTGGCTGTGTTCGCACACTAATCAGTAGCCAATACCTGGATGGTTGTGTCTTAATTTATGTGAGCAGCTGCAACAAAGCTTAAGATGATGGCAAGACATCATATGAGTAGAATCACATCTAAGTCCTTAAACCCCCCTCTGTGACTCAGGCCTCTTAGGCTCGGGGCCACAGTGTGATAGCAGCCCAGATCATAAGGATTCCTAATACTGGATCTTTCCAGCCATATATGCATGACATAACGATTAAAAATCTAACAAATTTGGGTTGAACGTTTAATATTCATGCTCAAACGAAAATGAAACTTGGAAATGGCAGTCAGTAATGTGACACTGCCACATGACAATCATGGGGGGCGGGGTCTACTAATATCTAAAAGGCTCGCGAGGATTGTTAGGGAGTACTTTGTTGATACATTTTTTGTGGTGGTGGCTGACTCCAGAACTGTGTCTGTATGTTTGCACTGTATCTGTAGGAGCCACATTTAAGTTGGATGATTTCACAACTAATATATAGCACTCTCTACAGGCGGTGATGGTGCCACCCTATAAATTGAAGCCGTTTGCTCATGACTAGCGAGAAGGCGGGGCCAGCAGACACAATCGTTGCCCTCGGCTCGCCTCGACTCCTTGGCTCAGGCTCTCCTGGACTCACCTCAATTCGAAAAAAGTGAAAAAAGTGCAAGTGAAAAAGTCAGCTCGGCTGGGTCCCGCGTTCGGTGACTGGGCCTTTGAATTCAATTATTGTCTGATCCCTCTTTTTGCAAACCATCACATCTTTAGTTTTTCTGTGTTATTCTTATTATTTTGCAATAAATGACCAAAACCGCTAACATTCAAGCTCTCAGAATTTTCTTGGACGTGAGTTGTGAGTCAGATACTGTGACACCCGCTTTCTCCATGCGGTACAAACAAACAGGAGAATTGGAACAGGAGGTCTAAAGGAAAAGACAAAACGTGTGTTTGCCCCCACAGTATCCTCAGTGTTTTTGGATTTTCATATGTGATGGATATAGAAGTCCGAAGTAACTTCTGAACACGGTCAATGAAAAGCAAAGATGTTTTCAGAATAAATGGATTGTTTCATTGTTTATTAAACCCATTCGTTCTGTCACATATTTGGTGGCTCTCTGTGAAGAGCAGAAAAGATCAAAGCTCGAAGGGGAAATCACCCAAAACAATGCAACACCACAGTTTCCACTAGCATTTCAAAGGTGTAAGGCAGGGTGGGGAAAATGCCCAGCAGGGTATTTCTGCCTCTGTCCTGCTGCTCAATAGCTGACAGGAAGCCCTGTTTTATTACAGGGAAGTAAAGCCCCCTCTGTTTTCTCCATTCATGCTCTGTACCACACGGGCGACTGGCAGCTGCTTTCGTAAATAATTATAAAGTTCCTGACAGAAGGCTCACAGGCAGGATCCCACAAACGGAGGAATGGCAGAAGTGACCCGCTTGGCCATGTATTAACCTGTCCATCTACTGTCTCTCTCTCAGCAGTCCTGCAAACATTGCTTGAATGGGGCTGCAACTACCAGACTGATGTTAATGTTTGTGAAAGGTCCTGGACATTACTGCTCAAACTGAGCAAAGCAACACGGCAGAACTACTGGAAAGTAAAGACGTGAATGATTTACAAGATCCCAGTGAATTTCAAGCCTCAAGCTGTAACTAAATTATTAACCACAGAGATATTTCTTGGGGTGTTCTCGGAGTAACTTGTGCAGAAACAAATCGTCCTAAAAGCCAGATTTAATGAGTCATAATATTATGCATCAACATGCTAAATGGAGTGGCAAAGGCAGATTTATATTTAACATACCACACCATAATAACGGGCCATCACAATAATGAATCGTTTTTGGGAAGCAGGTAATTGCAGCATGCAGGGTTATGAAAACCGTGCGCCCTTGAATGATATTAATGCCTTGGTATCAGGCAGTGTTTTGGTGGGGGTGCAGTGACAGCTAGCCCCGTGAGACTAGGCAAGCGCCACAACATGACGTGTCAACGTCAAGTACTAAAGCAACAGCAAAAGCATTTTTTTTCTCACAGGCAACGTGAATTTGCATCCCTTAAATAAACAAAATAAATAAGAATTATATTTATACATCTGTCACTCTTACAACAACAACAAAATGCCATCCTTCACTGGCTGCTCATATTTTCCCCGTTTTTTGTCTCTTTGGGCCGTGGTTGGAGTCTCCAGACGGTTACAGTTCACCTCAAATTAAATTACTGGCTGTCCTAGTAAAGGTGGAGCCGCATTGTAACGACCTGTATGCCATGTGGATGAGTTATGAAGTGAAGATTATGCTGAGGAGCGGTGCTGAGGAGCAGAAGAATTACTAAACAAAGCCTTAATGGCCCAGTAGCATCGGAGCTGTGACTGTGTCTCTGACAAGCTTTCCCATGCTGCTCCAGAGACGTATCGTCTAGTCGTGTTGCTCGACAGAGCTGGTCTCATTTACACTGCATTTCAATAAGGCCGTCTTAAAGTGGAGCAACTGTAGTCCTGCTCCCCTACTCACAGCAACAGGCCTCATGCTTTACTGCTCGCCCTTCTTTCACTGAAACGGTGAATGTTTTTAACCGTTTCATCAATATATTCCCCCCTTCTTACTCCACATGTATGACCAGTTAGTGATCTTCATGAAACCTTTATGAAACAGGACCAGGGAGTTTAAACGTTCTTTATATTCACACACATTTAATATAATTATTTTCTAAAGAAAGCTACTGAAAGGAAACCAAAAGTTGTTCTATGGCATAATGTAGGCAGTTTTGTGGTGCAGTGGTTCTCAGTCTGGTCCTCAAGGACACAGATTCCTCTATATGTAGAGGATTTTGCTTAGTGACAACTTTTTTAAGTAATCATTAGCCTAATAAAGGTTTGGTTGCCAGGAACCACTCACAGACAGGTTCATTTTATTCACTCTAATATATCAGCAAGTAAACCAGCTAAACAATATTTATGCTTTAAAATAAGCTTTGACTAAAGAATTGGCTTCAGATGTTCTTCGGACTTCAGCAACACACCATACGCAGCTATTATAAGTAATAACTTCATACTGGAAAGCGTCTGAGCTCTGAACATGAATGAGCTGTTTCATCATTCTCCAAAGAGCTGTCCTGCATCAGGATAGTAATCAGATGTGAAAACGTGACAGATACTTCTCAAGACCCAATGTGAAACTAGGACAGGCTTTAAATTATTCTGCTTGTGCATATATCAGGGTACATAGTGTATTACCTCTGATGCGAGATGGCAAAACAGGTTAAGGGAAGATAAGACGGCACAACACAAAGCACTGTTACTGACTGTGGGGCTCCAAGCCAATACAACTCATTCCCCAAACGCAAGAGAGATAAAGCCATGATAGGAGAGAGAGAGAGAGAGAGAGAGAGAGAGAGAGAGAGAGAGAGAGAGAGACTTAGACTAGACTTTATTGTCATTCAGAGTGGTTCACCAAAAGTGTACAACGGAACTAAATTCTGTTTTACAGTGTTTCCAGGAGCAGTAATATCAAAATAAATAAATGCAAAAATAATAACAAATAATAGATGAGAAGTAGGGATCTAAAACCTTCACAGTATAAAAACAAAAAAAAATTTCGCCAGGGCTGCCAACTTTTCCAAAAACCTTCACGTTAGTTTTTGGGGGTGCGTGAGATTCGTGTGGGGGGGGCAGTGGTCATTAGGTGCGCCACCTACTGTAGAGGAGTGTGCACGACGAGCGGTCTTGATCTGGTAGAGAAGATAGTGTGAGCGTGAGAAATCAGAGGTATGGCGTGAGAGTCAGATGTGTGTGTCTCATACTCATTGTGTGAGAGTTGGCGGCTCTGTATTGCACAAAGGAGGATCATTCCTGGAACGATGACAGTCCATGAGTGTGAGCCGGGGGGGGTTCTTGACCTCGGCTGTGTCCAGACAGAGTGCCTGCTCATCAGGATGGCCTCAAACCCACTGAGAAACCGGTTCAGTTCAGTGAGAAAGGTTGTGCCAGTAGCTTTGTAATCCATGATGGTCTGAATGCACTGTTACATGCGTCTAGTGTCCATGAGGTTCCTGAAGAAGTCCTGGGTTTTCTGACTGTAGGCCTGCTTTGCAGCCCTCATGGCACACTTTAGATTAGCTTTTGCTTGGGTTTTGGTTTTGTGTAGTTTTGTATTTAGTTTGGTTTGAGACCGACCTGCATACATACATCTCCTGTGTTTAAAGACATAGCTAGTTTTTGAGTTTGGCTCTCAAGGCCAGTTTTGTTTTGTATCTGTAGTGAAGAAATAAAGAAAGAAAATGAAGCACTTCGACTATGAATGGGGTGTGTGTGCCTGCCAGGAGAAGGGGACATGCCGTGACACAGAACTCATTAGTCATCCTGTGTGGTAATGTTTTAGTGACACTGACATCGTCCATGCATTTCTGTATGTAGGCAGACACTGTCTCTGCACACTCCTTTATCTGTATCTGATAGTTTAAAGTTGCAGCTTCTCTGAACACGCCCCAGTTGGTAGATTTAAAGCAATCCTGCAGTGCCTCCATAGCTCCTGTCGACCAGACTCTCACATGCTTAATGTCAGCAGGGGCCTGTAGGTGGGAAGGAGCATCACAGAGAGATGGTCTGAGGAAACAAGGAAGGGGCAGAGTGCCGCTTTGAATGCCTTCTTTATGTTTGTATAGGCCAGATCTCCTCTGGTAGCAAGGCCCACATACAGATGGAACAAGGGGAGGACGGTCTCCATATTAGCCTGATTAAAATCTCTAGCTACAATGAAAACACCCTCCTGATGTGTGTTTTGAAGTTCAGTGATGGAGCAGTAAAGGGCGCTCAGGGCTACTTTATACTGGTAATAAT
Organism: Hemigrammopetersius urotaenia; assembly: GCA_037974485.1. Taxonomy (NCBI): domain Eukaryota; kingdom Metazoa; phylum Chordata; class Actinopteri; order Characiformes; family Alestidae; genus Hemigrammopetersius; species Hemigrammopetersius urotaenia. The sequence continues at coordinate 7,402 of JBBPDC010012908.1, read as the reverse complement.
GTTGAATTCCTCGGGGAGATAAAAGGGTCTGCACCTCTATTTTGCGATTTCCCTATGAGAGTGCAGCTCCAGTCCACCCGGAATGTTTATAGCCCCGCTATACTAATGACATCATCCAGAACAGATGGGTTTAGCCTTGTCTCCGTCAGGATTATGGTGCAGAAGTTTTCTCAACTTCAGGTAGTGCATTTTGTTCTCCAGGGAGCGAACATTCGAAGGTAGGATGGAGGGGAGCGGTGTCCTGTAGCGGCTAGCTTTCAGCCTAGCGCAGCATCGCCTCCATCCTCCGTCTTCTCCAGCGGTTGGAAACTCCACTGCTTGTGTGTTTCAATGAAAAGAGAGAAAAGCATTTCTGTGGATTTGTGAATGAAAATACTTATATACAGTAAGTGTATTTATTTGATAAGTGTTACGGTGGGCAGGAATGAACGGCCGAGACACAGCCTTGTTGTGAGGCGGATGGGCCCAGGCGTAACTGGCACGCGAGAGCTGGTAAACCACGCTGTTTGTTCTGAGAACGCTCCAACAAAGGAGTTGAGACCCGCACCAAACGAGCCCGCGTTCTCACTTGCACACACAGGGGATGGAGGTTGTGTGAGAGCTCAGCCCAGATGAGGTAGTCAGCCCAGGAGCGCTGGTGATCGGAGACGAAACACCGGAGGAGCTCCTCGCTCGGGGTAGTGTTTGGGATTTTTGCGTGAGCGCATACGGAGCACGCCCGGACGTATTCCCTCACGTCCGGCCACCAAAAGGCCCGTTGCAGGAAGCGGATGGTCCGAGTGATGCCAGCGTGGCCAGACAGGACGGAGTCGTCCGCCCACTGAAGCGCCTCCGGGCGGACGGGAGGTGGAACGTAGAGGTGGTCCGGTGGAGTCTCGACGGGAGATGGGTCCTGAGCGTGCGCCTGGCGGACCCTGTCTTCCAAACCCCACCGGATGGGTACGATGACGATGTGGTCGGCCAGGATGGGCGCCGGGTGATAAATCGTCGATAGAAATTGGCGAACCCCAGAAAATGTTGCAGCTGCTTAAGCGACATGGGTAGGGGCCACGCACGCACAGCCTCCAGCTTCTGGGGATCCATGGCCACGCCCTGTGAGGAGACCACGAAGCCGAGGAATGTGGTGGTGTGCTAGTGGAACGCACATTTCTCCAACTTCCAGAACAGCTGATGGGCCAGCAACCTCTTTAACACTGCCCGGACATGCTGGACGTGCTCATCTACGGTCTTCGAATAGATGAGGATGTCATCCAGGTAGGCGAATACCAAATGACCCAGCATGTCACGGAGAACGTCATTTATCAGCTGTTGGAAGGCGGAGGAACTGTTACACAAGCCGAAGGGCATAACCAGGGTCTCGCAGTGGCCAGTGGGGGTTATGAAGGCTGTCTTCCACTCATCTCCCTCTCTGATGCGGACGAGGTTGTAGGCGCTACGCAGGTCCAGTTTGGTAAAGATAGTGGCACCAGAGAGAGAGTCCAGGGCGGTATTAATGAGTGGAAGAGGATGGCGGTTCTTCACTGTGATCTTGTTGAGCCCCTGATAGTCGACGCACAGACGCAGGCCCCCGTCTTTTTTCCCCAAAGAAGAAAAACCCCACGGTGGCAGGGGAGATAGATGGATGAATAGTCCCATTGCGGAGACCGTCGGTGACGTAGTCCTCCATTGCCTTCTGCTCCCCCGCAGTGAAAGAGTACAGGGACAGGAACAGCCTGCAGGTCGACATCGGAAGCCTCGGACTCCACTGAGCACGTCTCAGCCTGAGCCGTCAGGCAGAGTTCCTGGCAGGTCGGCCCCACTGAAGAATGCGGCCTTGGGTCCAGGAAATGAGGGGATCATGTTTTAATAACCAGGGATGGACTAAAATCAGAGGAGGAGAAGGGAGGTTGGTGACATAGAATTGAATGGTCTCGAGGTGATTTTCATGGGACATTTGAATTGGACTGGTGATGAGTTGGATCGGGCTATGGGAAAGGGGCCGACCATCTATGGCTGTGATTTGGACAGGCTGAATTAACGCCTTGGTCTCGATCCCCAGCTGGGTAGCAAATTTGTGATCAACAAAGGCAGAGGTTCCGATCTGCTTGTGACCCAGCTGGAGACCTACCTGTAATGTGAGCCTGGTGATGGTTAGAGGGCGGATGGGACACGGGGCATGGAAGCTTGTCACTTCAATGACTGTGCGAGGAATGTATACATGTTACCTGCTTTTATGCCTGACGTGCAGTCATTTCCGGTGCCTCGTGACTGCACGTGACCCGGTGTGCGTGACAATAAGATCCCCTGTGTAATCCCAATGGTAATAATTTGTGTCTGGATAAGAAAAATCATAATTCTAAAACTGTTAAAGAAAGAATAGCAATGTTTGATCTCAATGTGATCAGTAATAAGAGCTGGTAAGTGTTTCAATATGCATTTCATGTAAAAACATGTATTTAGAAGCATAAATGTGGTAATCGAGACGTACTTAGCAAAAGTCACAAATCACGCAGTCATGCAGTCAAAAGAGGAGACAAATAGATTGCCTGATTTTTACTAAAACTTAAGGACTTTTAGCGTCGTTGGAAAGAGTCCACGATATAAATACATAATAATTCCATGAAATTATGAGCCACAACACCTGAGTCCGAGTCAAGTCTCGAGTCTTTGTTTGTGCGACTTAAGTGTAACTTGAGTCTGAGTCTCAGACTCGAGTCCCCATCTCTGCTAAAAGGGAATTAAACCAATCATGATGTTCACTTCTTAAGGACTTTGTTTTTGACTAATTATGGTTAAATTAGACTGTATGTGTAAACTAGGCCATCGTCTGATAATGCTTGTTGGTGATAGATTATATTTGGTCTCGTTACAAAGCTCTAATCACAACAAGAACAAATCTTGAAGTTTAATACCCAATTATGGACTGTACAAAAGTTATGGGACTTTATTCTGTCAATAAGAAGTGGCTTCCCCCTCAGCCCGGCGCGCTAAGGGGGGGAGCTGCACCTTGTGATTGGCCAACGACTGAAAGGTGAGGGTGCGGGGGCCCCATACTCTCTGGCTATTTAAACCACTGGGTTTTGAATTTTTGAGCATCAGGGCCAACACCAGCCAAATTCTGCACTCTGTTTCAACTTCAGAACAACTCTGCAACTTCATCATCTTCTGACATTCTACACCAACAACAAACCCTGAAACTCCAAGGCCAGCTTCACTCCAACCCAGCGAATAAGTTTACAGTTCCTTCTCATTCCCATCATCTTGGTGCAAGGTTTTATTTTGTGTTTATGTGTGTTTTATGTAAAGTGATTAAATAGATCCAGCTAATTCCGCTATTTTTTTTTTTTGGCCCACCACCATCACAAAAGACAGAAAAATGTAGCTCAACAGACACAAACAAACAGAGGGGACAAGATGACTCCAAAGACACAAACAGAAATATAAAGCATGAATTTATGAAGGGGAAGTTCATAAAGTTGTTCAGATTAATGACACAAGGAGGAAAAAACATTAATGCGGAGAAGAAAAAGAAAAAAGGGGGCTTAAATATTTGCAATTTATGAAGTGTGTGTGGTGTGTGTGTGTGTGTGTGTGTGTGTGAGAGAGAGAGAGAGAGAGAGAGAGAGAGAGAATAAGGGGTAAGGGGGCTGCATGGGTGTGCATCTATATGTACATAATGTGGTTAGTTAACAGGTAACTCAAGTGTAACGATGTGTCACGGTTCCACCAGTACCCACGAGGGGCGCCACCGGACTATGGATTGTCTTGCTATCTACCACCTGACCCTCATTCCCTGTCCGTGATTGTCCTCACCTGACCCTTGTTTGTACTCCCCTGTTCCCATATATGGGTTGTCTTTCCCAGTACCTGGTGTGGGAACATTCTTTCTCCTTCCCTTCAGTTTGTGCTCCTGTCCCTTTCTTAGTTAAAGCTTGGCCATCGTGCCTTATCTGTTTGTTCTCTGAGTGTTGTAAATAAAACCTTACCATGTTCTATGATGGAGGTCTACGCTTACACATCCCTGCCTTCTCACCTCACACAGGATGCATCGGTGACAAGGTGTTCTTTGAGGAGACTGAAGCCTGTGAGGTCCAAGGCATTTCTGGCACTTTGCGTCAGTTTGCTACACCTTTACATTTTTAAGCATTTAATCTCACTACAAACATCTGTACAAAAGGTGACAGATATGGTTATATTCTGGAAAGCTTTGCCTATTATACATAAGTAAAGTGAATGTAATGAAATTATTAGTTTTTAATATTTTGTAAACCTGACACGACTAAATTATTTTCAGAGGTCTTCAAACTAAGTAAAAAAAGCCCTAAATATGTCTGAACAAAACACGTAAATATATATAAATTGTAGCATGCTGGCTACAAAATGGTAGAAGAATATTCAGAAATGTTATGTAGTTTCAATGCAATTTGTAAAAGAATCACAATAGCTACTTTTTCTCAGCTCTTTCACATGCATATTCATTAGATGGGTGTAACTCCCCCCTCCCCACATCAATGAACATGTGGTGCCTGCCTGCCCCCAAAGCACTACAAGCTACTGGCAAAAGACTGCCTTTTTTTCTGGCAAAAGACTGCCTTTATCACAAAATATATAAATAAAAAAGAAAAATATATGTTTAAATAAGTAAAATAGAAACGCTTACAGTAAATAAAGAAGAAATAAGTAACAACATCACCAAAATAGAAGAAAAGAAATATACAATATGAATATTTAAGTATAAAGAAAGTATATAATAATAGTTTCAATTCAATTTAATTTATATAGCACTTTTGTCAGAGGGGTGTATGGGGGAGAAGGGCAAGAACACAGGGGTAAAGTATAACAAAACACGTTTAATAAGAACTACATACAGATAACAGAAATGAAACGAGTGTGACCATGAACAGAAAAGAATAAACAAACAAGAAAATGGACTTGTGCTCCTCAAAACTAGAAAGCAGGTCACAGGCTGGATACTCTGAACAGCATACAACTCAGAACAGGGAACTCAAAACGTAGGAGCACGAGTCTGTGGAAACAAAAGAACAAACAGGTAAAGCAGAATTACAAGCAACGGCATGAACACACAAGGAAGACAAATACGAGCGTACTAGACTCGAGGTCAGACTGGTTTAAGTAGGGGCGGAGGATGGGAAACGGGTGTGACGGGGATTAGGGAAACGAGACACAGGTGAGACGGATACAAACAGGCTGTAATACAAATGAGGCAGGGAGACACATAAGGAGGCAGCTACAAAGGGAAGAACGGAGGAACGGAGGGGATTGGGACACGACCAGACAGAACAGAATGACAGAACAGAACGACAGGGGAAACTAATATTCAGGTGAATCAGAGCGATGTCTATGGGGGGAAGGCAAGGCGACCGTGACAACTTTTTACAACCAGGTTGTCACAAAACAGCTTTACAGAGTCCAGGTCCGAGCCCCTAGTGAGTAAACCAGAAGCGACAGAGGCGAGGAAAAACTCCCTCAGCAGGAGGAAGAAACCTCGGGAGGAACCAAGACTCAAAGGGGAACCCGTCCTCCTCGGGTCGACCCGGAGAAAGGAACGAGAATAGAGAATAAATAACAAGAGAGGGCTTCAGTGAACAAGGTTATTGACAGATAGGAGATAAGCTCACAGAGGTAATCAGGAGCGAGGCCATTTAAGGCTTTATATGTCATTAGTAGAATTTTGTAGTCTGTATGAAATTTTATTGGAAGCCAATGAAGTCTGATATGGTCAAATTTCCTGGTTCTAGTTAGCAATGTTTTGTAGATGAAGGAAAGCTAATTTAGTAACGGTACTTATTCGTGTGTTGAATGAAAGATCGGGATCCAAAGTGACGCCGAGATTCTTTACAGTTAACGCTGGAGAGGCTGAGGAACCAGCAAGATCAAGCTTTAGACCTGACAGTTTGTTTCGAGTAGCTTTCAGACCTAGAAAAGGACATATCTAAGTATAAAGCTTACATTAAATAAAGAAGAAATAATCTGGTCTGATCATTTACACCTTTTCAGCTTCCATATCTGCCTGTCAACACCTGACATAAATCTGCCACAAAGAGCGGGCTATCTATCATTCAGACCCACTATAACAAAACATGTATAATAAATATCAAATACTACAGTATTTCAGCTATAAGATCAGAATCAGAATCAGAATCAGTATCACGTCTATTGGCCTATTGGACCAGCGAGCATGCTCTGTACGAGACATGGGTGTGGTATAGGCACAAGTACTTTTACATAATTTTACATATTATTGTTTCAATCAACAACACCATCGACCGGAATCAAAATCCCTGTATGTGTTCACTCGCATACTTCGCGAATCTGATTCTGATATGGCAGCCATTATAGATATAGCTAATTATCCACAATTCTAGTGTTAAATTATTATTTATTTTCCAAAGCCATGGGTATCCGCAACACAAGAAAGAAAGTGCCAGGGCATGCCAGGGCATTGCCCGGTGGGCCAATGGTAAATTTGGGCCGGCGCGGAATCCCGTCAGCGCCCCACAGAAATGATCGCGAGAACGATTGACCCTTCTCGGCTCAAAACGCCAGGGCCGATTTTTTGTCCTGCCCTAAGCTAACCGAAAAAGCACCGATAACAGCTTGTAAAACAGATTTTAGGCTTCTTACTCATCGGGATCGTCTTCGGCCGGATCAAGAGGAAGCACAAAGTGTCTCTGGTTTTCTAGTTTAACAAAATGGTTACAGTTAAGGTATTAGATTAAGGTTAAGGTTATTAGAGTAGATGGACTGTTGAAAGGTCTCCCAGTAAATAGAGGGATGAAGATAGTAGACTGTCGCAACTCAAAAATGAGAGAGAGAGTGTTAGTGACATTTTTCCAAAAGTGCTGTATTGGGGGACAGGACCAGGTTGAGTGTAGTGTTAAGTGTATTCTTTAAGTGTAAATGTGTGTTCTGTGAATTCTTTTATTTATTACTTGTAGGTTAATATTGTTAGACATGGTGAAGATATTACTACAGATTTGTGTCCGGAGGTTGGGATCGGGGGTTATTCCAGTCCTTCTTCCAGACTTCGGTCGGGACACAAATAGCAGTGCCTATGGATGATGAGATTTCGTATAACCTAGAAAGAATTCTTGTAGTTTATTGTTATATATACTTATCTTTGATTTAAGGGCAGATTTTAATTACAGTAATAAAGATATTGGTCTTCCAGGATGCTGTACTTCTGGACTAATTGTTGGAATGTGGGGAGATTGTTGTTGTGGAAAAGATGGTGGAGATGAATAGTGCCCTTTTGTTTCCAGGTGTTAAAGAAGAAAGTTTTCTGTTTAGGAGGAAGTCAGGGTTGTGCCATATTGGTGTGGAGGAGCTCAGTGGGTAGGACACTTGCCCCCAGACCAAGAGATCATGGGTTCGAATCCTACCTACAGCACCACCACTGGGT
>JBBPDC010012810.1:0-13332 GCA_037974485.1 Hemigrammopetersius urotaenia | reverse complement strand
CCACTCAACCTGACCATGTTGGCTTCCCGTGGTTCTCTCCGGTCCCCAACACATAGACAGGAGGGGATCGTGACAGAACACTTCTGTTAAAAAGCTCCTTATTTGTTTCAAGTGTTTGCAAACAAAATGTTATTGCAAGTGCAGGACACACTACTATTTATTTAATTTTGCGTATAACAATGCGATTAATCGTGATTAAAAAACCATTTTAATCATTGCCCAGCATTAGTATTTATAGACACATGCACATATATACATACATATACACATACACATATACATTACATACATATATGTGCATGTGTGCTTGTATTCTGTTTTTTTTATTCTGCTGAGATGTTCTGTGTTCTTCCAGTGTGGTGAATGAGATGATCCAGAACACAGCCAGGCACCAGAATTGACAGAATGGTCAATGTTCACTGACTAAGCCCTCACAGGACATGCACAAATCAATACTGGGCTGGTGTCAGGTACAGATGGGTAAGCACGCCTCGCACGTTTGCAAGATGCTTGCTTTCAGCCTGCCCTTTTTCTGTATATTTAACTGGTTCAGTAGGATACATAAAGAACATTATGACCTAAAACGATGCTTATGCATAGTCACTTTAAAACTAAAATAACCTAATGATGATTTTATCAGCAATCCAGTATGATATTCGTGCATATCTAGAGTTATGCTTCTTGAGCATGCTTAAATGATTTTCACTTGTTCGTGGGTGAAGTGCTGATTGTCATGGATTTCACAGCTCAGTGAGGATTTGCAAGAGTGAGTTCTGAAATCAAGCTGGGCATGTTATTGGAAATCAGTTAAATTGCATGATGACTGGTTCAAACGAAATGAGATTGCTTGAGCATAGTGAGGAGGGGTTTTATGGATACATGAGACCTGTGGTCTGTATATTGCATCAGTGTGGAAGAACACACCCTGTGATTACAGACATTTAATGTTGTTTCCTACTAAAGGACTATTGGATTAAAGTGTTTAAACAAAGGCCCTTCCCTGGAGGAAATCCACATTGTTTTTTATGTCGTTCTCCCAAGACTAACCTAACAAGTGTTCTGTTACATTGTTGACTGCATAGGTTGAACAGTTGATTTGAAGCTGGGTTCATGTGCAGAAGCGCCAGGGTGTCCACACAGAATGAGTAGGCCATGCAGTCTGCTGTGAAACAAGCTTATGTAATGTCATGAATTAATTTCCTTTTTTCTCTACTGAGCACAGCCTCAAATACGCTACAACAACACACTCAGCCTGTAATGAAACCCCAGCCTCTGCTGTGTGCTCTACTATGTAAATGTTTCATGACATGTTGATCATGCCCTGTGAACTCAACATCCAGCTTCCTCAGGATCAGCATTCCGAGTGCTTTGTTTGTGCTAAGGGCCTGTATAGCACACTGCAGATGCTGATGTAGTTTAGTGGGAAACTATCATTGGTTCCCTTCATTCTGACTGAAAAAACTTGCCAAGAAGAACACTGCATGCGTTGTTGTAACTTAGCAAACAATTGCATGTTGCAGTTGTTTATTACAAGCACACAATGTATATTACAGAGCATTGTGTATTTAGTTTCTTCATGTCAAGGAAACCAACTCTGTATCTAAACCGATGTTACTTAATGTTGCTCCTGGCAACCGACAGCTCTGCACAGTTTCAAATTTTTAAACATTTTTATCCTCTTAATGAATGGTGGTTGGTCTTACCCCTTGTGAAAGCTCAGGATGCCTGTAAAGCACCTTCTAAGGCAAACAAGTTTTTCCAAAAAATGCAGCTCTTTTCTGCTTCATTATCTGCCTTTCATGAAAAGTCCTACTCACATTTATCCTTATCACCCGATCACCCGCCTTTACACAAAACCCTAAGCCCCAGCAGGGGCCGCCTTTCTGTAGGTGTGTACTCTTTTTGTCCCTGACTCACAGATGGGAATGCAGTGAGACATCAGTCAGAACTAATTATCCTCTCCCCTGTCTCAGAGTCCCCATATTCATTTCTTTCTTTTCCTCAGACTGCCCTATGTCCTTCAGGATCCTCCATCCGGATCACCCAATCAGTGGTTAGTATGACAGATCATTATTCATTCATAGGAAAGCATTAATGGTAAATGTGCTTGTCCAAGCATAAAGAGGGAAGTTAAATGAGCTGCATGTGTGGCCATTACTCTTATGCTGTTGCTAACAGGTGGTATATACATTTCTGTAAATGTGTTGTTGGAGGAAGCACAGGATTGCCTTCCCAGTGTCGGTTACTGAGGGAGTCCTAGCTAGTGGGTGGGACTGGACATGGAGGTAAAAAAAAAAAGTATGCTCTGTATGCTCTCACAATAGCACTTATTCTATCCCTCATTCTATTATAAAGTTGATCTCTTTGTGTTTGTGTGTGGATGCAGAGGCAATAGGTAAACAATTAGGAAGGCTTGCATGCATCAATATTATTGTGATCATATAAACAAGCTACATGTGGGTCACAGACAGTGAAGTTAAGGTGACAAAGTTTGATGTTTTGCATAATAGCACCCTTATACAAGGGCCACAATGAGCATTTTCAAACTTTAACTGTTTTGTGAAACTTGTGAGGTGTCGTTATTTTTAGTAAGAACTTTTACAAATTCTACAGGCAGTCCAGTTACAAGTCATACAACCTTTTTTGGTATTGTTTTGAAATCCTGCTAAGAGTGTAAATGCGTAGTCAGGACTGGACTTCTGGACAGTTCAATAACTCAAATGCCTGAAAACCAGAAAAAAAGTTTATTCTGGCACCACATACAAGCACACTTGAAGACACTGTTTAGCTCGCAGAACGTTTAAGTACTGTGAGTGTTTTTCTTAGCCCTGGGCTTTGGGTTCTCAAGGCTTTTAAATGGATTTCTTATTTAACAGTCTTTTCCCTTGGATGGGATGTTCAGTGTGTTCAATCTTTTAACATGAGAAGCCAAGGCTTTTCTGTCTTATTGAGAATTCAGAACAAGTTTTGAGTTTGATTGTAAATAAATTGGATGGAACACAGTGCCATATATATATATATATATATATATATATATATATATATATTAGAGGTGGGCATAGATTACGTTTTTTAATCTAGATTAATCTCATTGTAATCTTGGAATTAATCTAGATTAATCTAGATTAGAATGGCTCATTTGAATTCTGCCGAAGGTCTGAACCCCCCCCCACCCCCCCACCCCAAAAAAAGATCCCAATGCCTATTTTTATAGTGTAAACCATAAATATGCCTCCAAATGTTCTTTAAGATCACTTTAATTTCATTTAGAACTCAGTTTAATACATTACCCTTAAAGAAAATTTAAATATAAACCAGAGGTTTAAATACAGAAAAGTCAGGAACAAGAGAGAGACAGAGAGAACGAGAGAGAGAGACAGAGAGAAAGAGTAAGAGAGAGTGAAGGAGAGAGAGATACAGAGACAGAAAGAGACAGACGATCCGCACGCTCCGGAAAAGTCACGAACGAGAGAGAGAGAGACAGAAAGAGAGCGCGCGAGAGAGAGACAGAGAAAGAGAGCGAGAGAGAGAGAGAAAGAGAGCGAGAGAGAGAGATGTTCCGCACGCTCCGGAAAGATCACGAATGAGTGCGAGAGAGCAACAGAGTTAGAAACAGAGAGAGCGAGACAGGTTTAAAACGGGCGCAATCCGGAAAAGTCATGAACGAGAGAGAAAAAGAGAGAGAGAGGGACAGAGACAAACAGACAGACACAGAGAGAGAGTAAATCCGCGCTAAAATATCAAGGTGAAAGTCATCATAGCTTGCGTAGTATAGACTCAGCTCCCAACCCAACTTTGTGAATAGATTAACGGCGATATCCTGTTCTGTAATCATTCCCTTATTACAGAACAGAGTCTGGTTTATTTAACTCCTTTTGTTTATGGCATAATCCCATGTGTTCCTTCATTATTTTGTTTGTTTTCAATATTAATAAACAATGTAGAAAATAATAAAAACAAAGAAAAAACGTTGAACAGGAAGGTGTGTCCAACCTTTTGACTGGTAGTGTATATAGTGTGTGTCCATATTGCGCTCTGCGGCAGCCAGTGTGTAGCCCACCACCACTGCACAAGGACCACACCCCCTACTCCGCCCCCTCTACAGAGACAACCAATGAGAGAGGCAGTCATTAATATACTAATCAGAGGAGTAAAATATACCTCCTTTAGCAGTGACCCAGCTTGAACTGTGTTTTTCACGTGGTGTGGTGAGTAGCAGTGACTGTGTACTGCGTGTATGCTGCTTTCCAGCAGTTTTGTTAAAGGCGAGTTCAACTCATTTATCAAAATGTCATTCATTCAAAAATCAATTGACATTCAGAGCAGTTTGAGATGAAGTGGTTTCTTCACTATCATCGTCTTTCTTTACAATGGTGCTAAAAGGAACCAGGCTTCCAGGAGAGGCCGGCTAATGCAAATGGAAATGTAATAACTATGCAGAATGGCCAGTAAACCCACCAAAGGATTCCTAGGATTTATTTGTGATGTTGCTGTGGTAGAATAGAGTTAATTCCAAAACATATATGTTTTACTGTTGCCTTACGGTGTCCTGGATGGGCCATATTAAAGATATATTAAAGTATTTTTAAATATTAAAAATAGTAAATATTTTAACATATAATTTAGGCCAGAGTATTGCCTAAAATGTGTCTTAATGCATCATGCAGTGTATTTTTACTTAAAAAGTAAAGTGGCCCCTTATAGTCACATGTGAACGCACCACAGCACATAGTGTGAACAGTGTGAAATTCTTTGTCTGTATTTACCCCATTCACCAAGTGAAGCAGGGGGCTGCCACCAACACGGCGAGCCGTGGAGTACCTTCTCAAGAGAACATTAGTGTTGCCTCTGTTACCAGCTGCCCCATATCAGAAATACCCCGTCACATCAGATATTCGGGTGGAGGTAGCTCAGTGGGTAGGATACTTGCCTCCTGACCAAGAGGTCATGGGTTCGAATCCTACCTTCAGCTCCACCATTGGGTCCCTGAGTAAGACCCTTAACCCCAAATTGCTCCAGGGAGAGACTGCCCCCTGTAGGTAGGGAATGAAAGTTGCTTTGGATAAAAGCGTCTGATAAATGCCATAAATATTCATTTCTTTAATCCAGACTGTAGCATTATGGTTTACTCATAGCTGTGTGGTGTAAATATTTTATACATTTCACAAATTACTTGCAGACTTGGAGACGTGTGTTTGCTGTCACTTTATCAAATCTAGCTCAACATGTCAGGTCACATTATCGTGTAACTCCTAATACTGTATATGACAACTGACCAAGGAGCTTGGCCTAATGTTTGCAAAGCGTATAACCATTCAGAAAGCCCTACACTTTGAAAAAGTTCTGACAGAGATACAGAAACTTATACTGCTTTTAGTTTGACACTTTTAACACATTTGCAGGTATTAGTGAGTTGTCCACTGATTTGCATATCATGCTGTGATTGGCTATTGGCTAATTTTCTCAAGTTGTCTGGTTATAATTGCTTCATATTTGCGTTTAACCCATTCGCCAAGTGAATGACGGGCAGCAGTGTGTGGGGACAGTACTTTGCTCAAGGGTATCTCAGTGGTGCCACTGGCTTTCCTAGGATTCAAAACCACAAAATTCCCAACACAGTGAAAGTGACCATACGTGAACACACCACAGCACACAGTGTGAACAGCATGAAATTCAACCTCTGCATTTAGCCCATTCGCCAGGTGAGGCAGGGGGCAGCCAGGAGCGCAGCGCCCGGGGAGCAGTGTGTGGGGACGGTGCCTTGCTCAGGGTACCTCAGCGGTGCCTAGCGGTCTTGGGGATCGAACCCGGACTTTCTGGTCGCGGATGCCTTAACCACTAGGCCACCCAGGTGCAACCCACTAATGACTAGGCCACCAGCTGCAACATCAGCTGTAATTGGTTAATTTTTCGCGTTCACAAAGGGCCTGCTGTGATTGGCTATTACTTCACAGTCCTGAAGAGATTTGTATATCGCGCTGTGATTGGCTTTTCACATTCGCGAAGAGTCCTCTGATTTGCATATCGCGCTATGATTTGATATAGGTGATTATTCGCAGGTTGTCAGCCTAATATTACTTCATGTTCGCAAAGAGTCCGCTGATTTGCATCTCGCGCTGTGATTGGCTATAAGTTCTCGTTGGAAACCGCGGACCGCTTGTGAATATGAAGCAGTAGCCAGCCACTCGTAGGACGCGAAGCGGGATATTGACCAATCGTAGTCCAGGGGGCGGGGTCTGTCTCAATACGGGTGGGAGTAGCGCCACAGCGCCTGGTGCTCCGGCTACAGCTCCGGACTCTCCGGGCGGAGCACGCACCACCGCCTCACCCACCTCAGCTCACACCTCACCCTCCGGCTCGAGCGGACGAGCACAGCGCGTGGAGAAAACACACCGAGCGGGAGCCCCTCTAAAACAACAAAAAGAGAGACAAAATGGACCGAACCTACGCCGTGGATACGGGTCACCGGCCGGGTCTGAAGAAATCGCGGATGTCTTGGCCGTCCTCCTTCCAGGGGTTCAGACGGTAAGGGGGAACTCTCCTCTCGCAGCGGGCACGAGGCGCACTCAGTCGGGCGACTTCAGCTCCTGAGATCCGGGAAGTTCCGAGCACTTTCTTCATAACCCCTTAATCCTCATAATTAGTCACATGCGCACACACAGACAGCCATATGCATATATATGCGTGTGTGTGTGTATGTGTGTTTTCTAATTATTTAATTAAGCAGTTAATTCATTAATTAATATGATGGTTTAATGTGATGTCAGCTTGTGTTTTATTAGACTTACCCAACTTGGAAAGTTAACCCTTTTGAACACATTTTTGGTCAATTTGCGTTGAAAATGCACATGAGTGGGAGCTTTAGGCTCCACGGATGCATTATAAGTGTGTGTGTGTGTGTGTGTGTGTGTGTGAGAGAGATACTATGCTATGTAAATGTGGCTCACTGGTCCTGTCGCAGTTGTCTGGGATTTGGCACGAGTGGCCACAGTGTGCAGAAGGAGATGTGGTAGAACTGACCTCCTCTGAAGGTGCAAAAAGTGACCCTTGGATTGCATGTGTTTTTGGTGGTTGGGGGGGGGGGGTTGTCTGTCACTCAGATGGGCGGCTGTGTGTTTCATCACAACATCAGAACATGATGTAAGCTCCCCTTGCTGGACCTGTCACTGGAGACGGACAGAAAAGCCGTCACACCGAGGTCTCGCTTCACCGAGGAACACAGCGTTCCTTCCGCACTCACATAACCCTTTTGAGTTCTTCAGTGGGCAGTATGCATTGCATAAATGACACATGTGACTGATAGGACCTTTTGGACTGATCGCTCAAACACAGGAGCCTCACAATCACAATTCTGCATCTTTCAGGGGCCCTTTGTTCAACTATACATTGATTTTTTTTTCAATAACATTGATGGAATATATATTTGATCTGGCTTTCATCTCTGAAGGTGAGCGTGCAAGTCAACATGTATAAAACTGGAGGCTACGTGTATGTTTTATGGGGGCGGTTACACAGCACTTTTCTAGACCACATCTGTAGAAAGCTACAGCAGTGAGACTGAAAGGTTTTATTGTGTCTTTTTGTATGAAAAAGGTGCAAATACAGCAATAGGTTATGTTTTTGTAGGCAACTATATCATATCTCCTGCACTTGTCATGCACATCCAGAGACGGCCAGAAACATCTAGCCAGACGTTCAAATGTTGAACTGAATATCAATATCCAGGAGGGCTCCTGGTCAGGCGTTTGCCAGGTCTGTGGAGAGGTGTTTGTACAGCAGGGTGTTCTGGCTCCTCCCCCTTTCACCACTAATTACTCACTAGCAGCTCAACACAGCTCCTGACATTATACTTACAAAAAAATAGTATTGCAAGAATACAGTCAGCTTTTGTGCCTCTGAATGGCCTCTAGGGGTCTGCAGAAATGGGCTACTCTGTATCATAAGAGAAAAAACGTCAAATCTACATTTAATTTGGTATTTGTATTACATTTGATTACATTAATGGTAATCAGGGCTAGCAGTAAATGTTCTACAGCCCCTTAATGAAGACAGCAATCATTCTTGATTGTAGTGTGTTATATAGACTCGAATTAAATTTTATTGATTATATACAGTGGCATAAATTCTTGGTGTGTTGATTACGGATAAGCGTTTGTTGTTTTCGCTTTGAGTTGTTCTCAGTGGGAAAAGCGTGCCGCTTGGACACATACAGTAATTAATGTGCCGGGGTGTCCTTCTCCGTCCTTGGCCTTAATTCACCTCCAGGCATGAATGGCGAACAGATCTCTCTCTTAATCTCTTGTTTATCTTTATTAATGGCTCCTATACAGTTCAGTGTCTCATTCTACTGGATGCAGTTTTTGATTCCTGCGCTTATCTTATGACCTCTTATGACACTTTATGAGATCTTATGACACTGGCATATCATGATAGCTTATGACAGCAGCTGACGTTTTATACCAATTTATTACACATTGTGACAATTGAATATATCCCATGACACCTTATGGAATTTCATGACAACTTAAGTGTCTTACGACCAAAATAAGCACATAGCTTTTATTGTGTCAAACAAATTACTTCAGTCCTAGAATATAGAACCTTTTCATGTCATTCAGTACTGAATTTCAGCACTTAAGCCTCCAGTCCGAGCCAATATTAATGCTTGTTTCAAAATATATGCTAATGATCTGCGGTTTAAATTACATTATGTAAGTATATTATTAAGGCCAGTGCCTCTTGATTTGTCTGCAGTTAGGGCTGCACAATATATTGTGGTTAATTGCCATTAATTGCCAATTTCTGTCTTTTTAGAACTGATATCACAGAAGGCTGCAATATGCAAATGAGCCCTGAATCTATCAGTGTTTCTAACAGGGTGACTAATCACAGCTCCAGGTGTGTCACTGGGTACCACTTCATGTGATCCAACAAAAGTCAAATTATTTGCATCTGATTGGCTGAGGCGTTTTTAAAGGGCCCATATTCTATATTTTCCTTCTGTTTCATTTTTCCATCATGTTTTTTTTGGGCTTGTGTATGAAAAATAATGGTTTATTCCTCAGAATCAAACAGACCTTCTGTTACTGTGCTTTAAAGACTGATATATGTAAATATTCTCTTCTCTGATTGGCTGAATTGCTGCTCATTTAGAAGACAGCACGAGGCTGAAACATCCCTTACAACTTCAGCATGCGTGGGCGGGGCTAAAATAGGAGTCTACTGTAGGAGTCACATGGCTATATAAGTGTACTGAATTTGTGACATCACAAAAACTATGATTTGAAAACAAACTGTTCTTACGGCTTAGTTTCCAATAAATGGACCGCTTGGATGCAGAGGCGGAAGTACATGAAGCAATATCAATATTTACAGCCTTTTAATTTTTATGAGCCCATTAATATACTGAACGGAATAGTGTTCGCTATAGGTATCATTAAAATCACACTATTAATGTTTTGTCCATGTTGCGCAACACTAAGTGCAGGCTATTACAGATGGTAAACACACCCACTTCTAACACCTCACATGAATCTAAGCCACGCCCCCTTTCTGTTAGAACGTTAGGGCAGTACAAGAAAAAATTATTGAAATATCAATATAGATATTTAATAATCCTCAGCCCTGTCCATGCTCTTCGAGATGCTGAGTTTTACACTGAGGCTGCGGCAGTAGTTTGCTTGATCTTCTAAGATGCAGTGGAACTATGAATGATATGAAATGGTGACGGTGGAAAAGATGGTCCTTTTCTGCGAGCAGCTCCCCCGCTGTCTTTGTTGGACTTCTTGACATCTGGATCTGAAGTAATTAGATTTTGCTGATTCCCTCCAAATTTTCTCATTAGTCGTTTCTGGCGTCGTACGGCAACACTCCGACAAGACTGGCTTTGGCCGTGAAGATGTGGGATCTGCTTTATTTAATGAAGATATTTTGACTCCTGGAAACGTTGTAAGATCTCACTGCAGCTGCAGACCTGATCCTCATCCATTACTGTCCGGTTTGGATACTCTCGTCATAAATGGATGTGGAGTACCGGTGAAATGCGTGGACAGAAATCTTTATCCAATTCAAATAATTTCATGCATCCCCAAATAATGCAAAAACGGGATTTGCATAGTAATAACAACAACAATAATAGCAATAATACCACCTTTCTTTTATTTCAGAAAAATCTGTGTTCTGTTTGGGTGTTTTGAGCTGGGACGAAGAATTCAGATATTTGTTTGTGAATCAGTATTTATTCATTATGTTGGGATTTGCTTGTATATATTTTTTTTTTGCTTATTATTTGCTTATATATATATATTTGCAGAACCCTAAAACGCTTGCATTTTCAGAGGTTCTGAACGGGACGTGATTGTACTGGAACATTCTGTTGAACAGCACAACGATGCCCTTCTGTCTCAAAAAACAAATGCGTCTTCAGCATGCAGCATTCTTGGGATGTTTAGTCTGATAGACGTTGTCCACCCAAGAAGGTGATTAAAGCCCCCCCTCCCCCGTCCAGTATGGGCCCAAATGTGGCTGCCCAAGGGCAGGTCCATCTACAGGACCAGTACAGAAGTTACTGTGAATTACAGTCTTACTAGTCACCACATGGGAGACGGTTCCTCACGCTCTCTGCCTCACTCTCCTCCCTGTGTGTCCTCTGGCACGGAGTCACAGAGTTTCCACAAGATCTCCAGCAATGCCATTAGATCATGTCTGAGATTTGAGGCCACAAATGTGAGGCACTTTCACACCAGCAAGTTTTCCAGCTTCTCAGAAAAGCTAAAATTACAATGACACCCATGACTGAACCCAAATGTAATACAAGCTCCTTCTAACCTAAAAAAAATCCCCACTTTTTTAGTTTGCTGTCGGATTTGTGAATGACCTGAGAATAGATTGAATAGAAAATGCAAATGAGGAATTCATTGTTTTTCATTGAAAATACTTTCAACTCGATTTCAGTCGGTGGGGCTTGTGGTCTGATTCAGTCACCATATTTACAACAGAGTAAGACTGAAAACACACTTCTTATTCATTCTTATCATTCTTCCGCTTGTTCTGCAGACTCTAGGAATGTAACAATGCGCTCAGTCCTAACTTTTGATTTGAGTTCATGCTTCAGTGTTCTTACAATATTTACAGTGAGGTCTTAATGAAAAAATGACGACTGTGTTCAGACCTGGGACAGTTAACTAATGAGATTTGAACGGGGGAGGGTTGTATGAGGTGAATGTGCTTGACTGGGCTCTTGATCCACACTGGTTTAACACTAAACAATGCAGTTACAGCATCATACATCATCATAATTATTATGAATATTCTATTTTTGCATTGTGCTATTACAATATTTTAATACATCGTTTCACCTCAATTTTTTATCTTGATCCTGATCTGACCTGCTAGTTGGTGGTATAGCTTTCTAGACAATAGTTAGGTATACAGCCTAAAAACGCTACAGTTTCAGAAATACATTAGTAGGCACACAAACAGTGTCTTGATTTGGGTGATTAGACAGAGATATTACAGAATCAGTGTCTTTTAGTCTTTTTACTTTAAATGACAGTGGCTCAAGACATACACACTATATATAATACATATTCCATTTCCTCAAGTGAACTGTTCATTCTCACTTCTTTCGGAGGAGGGCAATAAATCTTACATTCTGGAAGAAAATCACTGCTTACTGCTTCTGCGACTCCATGGACAACGACCCACCATAAAGTGTGGGGAGAGAATTGCATGTAGGTAACTGAGATTGCACTGGAAAATCAAAGCATGCTGCAAGTACCGTGCCATCGCAGTACGGTTTACATACAGTGTGATTCCTGTAGAACTGTAGAAAAGTGCCTGTGGTCCTGGCAGTGATGTTGTCCTCAGTAAGAAGCCCAATTAGGAGACGTGAGGTCCTCAGTAGAAGATAGCTGTACATTTCATTGTTCTCGTCTGGTTTGTGTAGGTCAGAGTCAATCATGCCAACAGCGTTCGTAATGAGGAGTCCAGGTGAAGCCTGTGGGGGAGAACGGCTCCTCCCGTTTAATCTCAGCGTGTGCCGAGTGTGTGGCAGGCTCATAATAACACGCAGAAGCTTTTGTTCAAGTGGGAGTTGCTTGATGCTTCACAGTGTTAAAGCTTCTTCACATCGAGTGCTACTCCCTTCTGAAGTGTTAATAGTAGGCACAAGAGTCCTCGAAAGAGACGCTCTCCGAATGCAAGTCATCACTAAAGAGCTGCTGTCAGAATCTCTCAGCTCTTGTAATTCAATTCAGGGCTGCACAATATAGACAAGATATCAGTATTGAGATTTCACTGTTACATATTGCAATTGTGATGCTTTTACATCTTAGACGTAAAAGATGCCCACGAATTGGCTGATTTGCAACTAGCCCAAAATATAGATTCACACGGCCTGTGCGAGATTCTGTGCTCATTTTTTTAAATTAAAAGTGCTGTCAGTTACAGATTAGTAGTGAAGGTTAGTTGTAAATTGTACCAGCAAGGGAGCAGTTCTGGTGTTACTGCTAATTCCCTTCACTATTTATTGCATTTAATAATTCAGTTGTGTGTATGTGTGTAGTGTATACACCGTTTGGGCCTTGCTCCTGACAGCTGATTGTGAGAGATGTACTGCCTGGCTACAGAATTAATGTGAAGCTGTGAAATGCAGAGCTCCATGTGGGTGTGTGGGTAAAGTGCCGAGCCTGATTGCTGCTGAAAGCGAACCTGAATAGAGGTGTAGTGGAGTGTAGAGCCTCCCCTGATATCACACTGCTGAGAGCAGATAACAGGATTCTGCGCTTTCCCTAGTAGTTAGAGAAAATGTGGCTATATGGTAGTTGTAGAAGGTGTTCTCATGTTTTGTGCTTGTGTAATTATCCCTATTTGCAAATGATTCCACTAAAGCTGCATTCAATTGCAATTTCACTGCTACATAATGGGGTTTGCAAGATACTAGAGAGCCCATATCATAAAGTCTGTAAATATTGTTTCAATTGGTACCTTTACTCCCCCCACAACCACACAGTACATACATAGAAAATAAGCTACAAATCATAGTTTTGTGATGTCACAGAAGCAACTAAATGTTCTGGCTACAGCGGTTTAGCTCCGTCCATTCATTCACCACCACCTTTAATGGTTAAAGATCAGATTTGATTGCATTGAATCATGGCGCATAAGTATTTGAGGTACTAATGTTGGAACATCGCTGTGAGGATTTGACTGCAGCACCAAGAGATTTAGTGAGGCCAGGTACAGATGCTGAGTGGTGGGTGGTGGTGGCCTAGTGGTAGGATACTTGCCTCTGGACCAAGAGGTCATGGGTTCGAATCCTACCTTCAGCAC
>JBBPDC010012791.1:0-13333 GCA_037974485.1 Hemigrammopetersius urotaenia | reverse complement strand
TGTGTGTGTGTGTGTGTGTGTGTGTGTGTGTGTGTGTGTGTGTGTGTGTGTGTGTGTGTGTGTGTGTGTGTCTGTTGCTGACCGACTCTTGTTTAAATTGCTGTTGTATTGTGTGTGTGTCTGTGAATGCAAGCGCACCTCTGTGTACATGAGTGTGTATATCCTTAGATCACACAGTATTACAATACTTTATACAAACATGATCTTGTTGTTCTGAATTTTAGTTAAAACAGAAGTAATAAAGTCAAACTATAAATATTACTTTTTTCTAACATTTAACACCCTGTGCTGCACTAACATGTGGTATACAGGAGTAATAATGCTCTCTGTGTACTGATGATATCTTTGATATGCTGGTAAAGCCCATTGTGGCAGATGTACTTTATCACAATACAAAACAAATTGTCCACTCTTAAGTGTGTTTGTTTGTGTGTGTCTGGGATGTCACAGGTTTAAGACTGCTGTGCCATGGGGAGTCAGGCAACTCCTGTTATTAGAGCAGCAGTGTGACAAGTTTCTCCTACAGTGTGTGCGCACACACATCAGACCCGTCACATCCCTAGTTGACACATAGCAAGGTCTAAAATTGCTGAGTGTGTGTTTGCGTTCCTCTCTGAATTTCCACTGTATGATGTAATGGAAATGTTTGTTGTTTGCTCTGAGTATTATGCAAACTGCTTGATTGTGTGTTCTAGAGATGTGGGTGTGAGTTTGTCCCCAAGCTCCCATTTGGTCAGTGTAAGCTAACCAGAAAAGCAGATTACAGCTGTTGACAAAATCAAACCCTGAAATAATTTGACAAGACATCAGTACTGAAGTTATTTCACTCATAGTGGAAACAAGAACTGTCACTGAGTTGAGAGCAACTTAAGTGCCGATAGTTCTTCTTTGTGGAGGCTGTTCAAGCTGCTATGCACAGCTTTGTAATAACCTGTGAATATCATGTTTATTATTTAAATAACTAATTACTTTAATGATTCATTGATTTTAAATCAAGTTATTGACACGGCTCTACAAGGAAAAATTGTGATATATTGCAGGATAATCACAGTAGGGTTGTTTGGTCTGTGTAGTTTTTCTTTTCCTGGTTTGGCTTTAGTTTGGATCTGCTAATAGAAGATGAGGGACTAGAGAGGGGAAAGGCTTCACAGAGAGAGAGAGGGGAGAGAGAGGAGAGAGAGAACGAGAGAACCTGAGTGTAAATTGGATAGCTGTTGGAAAAGGGGTCTGGAAGACCAGAGACACCTTTAGTGTGTGTGTTAGGTGGGGGAGGGCAGCTGTAATTTGTCAGCAGCACCTCCTTACTGGATCTGCTCAGTATTATTAACACAATCACCTGACAGACCCATTGGATCAAGAGTGTGTGTTAATGTATTTGTGTGCACACATTGACACATCTCTTTTTGTATGTGTGTGTCTGTATGAATGTGTATACATTAACTTAAGTGTCTACCTGTATGTGCGTCAAATGGTAAGCCCAGGATGTGTCTCTGTGGAAGTGAGAGTGTATGCACTCCTATCTGCCTGCCAGGCGACAGGGTTAAACAATCAGAGGCTGAAGTTCGTGAGCGGAGCCGGTGAGTTAAATAAACGGCTCAGCATTAATGAATAGCACTCTCAAATATTTACACACCCGTGTGAGTGGAGCTCTGAGCATAAACCCCACACACTCTTGCAGCTCTAAACACTGCAGCCTGCAGCTTACTCTTAAACACACACTACCATAAAAAAGTACCGCACCCAGACATGCTAACCCCTCTGACAGTGATTGAAAGGCTGTTAAGGTCAGTCACTCTGGTGTCATTTGCATAAAGCTAACCGACCATCTCCTTTCCTGTGAATTTCCACAGTTTTGAAGTATCAAATTTCATATAGTTGAATTTCTAAGGGAAATTTGGATACACCTGGCATTCAATATAGGATTTTCTTTCTGCAAATTTTTGTTCTCTGGAAACTTTTTTTTTTTTAATTTGGAAATTGAAACAGCTAATTAAAACATAAACAGTCATTTGTAAACAGTAATTGTGCATTGTGTATGTTCAGACTCTGTGTTTCCTGTAGAGGAAGTAAACTTGTTTTTCTTTAGGAGATAAACAAAATGTGTAATATGGGTAGGGGGTACCTCAATGTTTTTGCAAAAAAACAACTTTTTAACTTTTTAGCTTACTGTAATTTTACTGAATTCTGTATTTTACACGCATTTTTTGTTGATTGTTGATTTCCTAAAAATCTTTCAATCAAGATTGTTGATTTTCCTAAAGAAAAAATAAGTTTACTTCCTTCACAGAGAACACACAGTATGATTTTGCAAAGCACTGATGGTTTTAGTACATTATTCAGTTTAGTGGTATGTTTTTTAGCTGTTTGAGCATTAACACATGCACTGCTTTTGACTTTCCCAGCAAACTCTCCAGATACTCCCCATAAATCTCTAATGGTAGCTATCTGTGTGCCTCTGTGCAAATAGGGGGACTGTTTGCAGTCTGGCCAGGTGTTACAGTGGTCACTTGTTGTGTCCCCTGGTAGCCCACCATGTCCCTGGACGCTGAGCCTGCCAGCTGGTCTCTTTCTTCTGCGGCACGCCACCAGGCACGGCTGAAGAAGCAGACCTCCCCATTTCAATTACGCGAGGACATGGCGGTCATGAAGGACGCACTCCGACCCACACATGCACGCTTTCCCCCTTGTGTCTGCACTGCTGTCCAGAGCACTGGCTCAGGAAAAGCGCTGACCAGCAATCAGAGAAAAGCATGTTACTTTATGGATTGCCGAGCACTGGCCGCAATTCCCCAGCAGTTATTCTGCTAACGCATTCAGCAGTGATCGGCAGCGCAACACTTGTAGTCATTATCCAAGAAGGAACAGACAAATAAATCTCCAGCACAAAGAGAGAGCTGTACTGAAATGCGTGTATGAGAAGCTGATGGAAAGCGAATCTTCTCTCCGCTAGCTGTGTTCTTGCATCAGCTTTCTACTTTTTTTATTCTGCACTCACAATAATCTCTTTCTCACTGTGCGGAATTGATCTTGCTATGGGGATTGAAGCATTGAATGAAAGTAAATTCTTCAGCCTAATGTTTTGAGGCAAGTGAGGAATGATTCTGGCAAACTCATAAGTTGTAAACTTTATTTGATATCTACATTAGCCTTGTAGCTGCGGTACAAAGATGAAAAAGCAAACATGTATTGCCTGATCTATTACTTCTGGGATGAGAGGAAAAGTCTGTTTTTTTGTTTTGCTGCCTGTCCTCTTAAAGAGCTTGGGATTGTTTTTATGTTTCTTACATTGATTATTGCTGATGGATTGGTTTCAAAGTGTATTGACAGACAGAATACTGCTGACTTGGCTGCTTCTGCCGATTCCGGTCTATTAGAAATTCTATAAACTCTGCAGCTGCAGTATTTTTGCATAGTGAGTGCTGCAATCAAGCTGCTCACAGTATAGCAAAAGCAACTCAAGGGTTCTTTTTTTCCAGAGTAGTGTGAACTGAAATTTATGGACTACTGTGTGTGTGTTTGTGTGTGTGAGAGATAGTAGGTCATAAGCAAAAAAAAAAAAACTCGGATCAGTCAGAATAAGAAAAAATATTGCACGATTAAACTATCCGCATGCACGAATAGACATACACACACACACACACGCTCACTTTCTGATGGAAAGCATTTAGTGTCACTAGCCTGAGGTCTTATAGAGCTAAGGAAGAGCAGAGTTATTACATCACTAAGGTAACTGAACTGAACTGGTGAGGAACATTTTCCTTTTTCCTTCTTTCTTCTCCAAGTTTGTTTTTCTTTACTGAAATGTGCCCTCATGCTGCTTCAAGTGTTGGGATCAGATTCGGGTGCTTCCTGTTGCCTGTTTGCACTCAGCAGCGTGTTCACACTAAAGTGAGTCAGCCTGGAGTCTGTCCTCATTTTTCTTGGTTTCACTACTTTCAGTCTTTCAAATAGTTGCTCGTTTCTTTGCCATGCATTGTTTTTCTTTTCTTTTTATTTTAAATTATTCCCAATTGAGTCATCTCCGATTCCACCCACTATCTAGGATGCCGCAGCCGACAGTAGCAACTCTGAGAAAATGTACACATTTTCATGAACCATCACCAACTCTTTTAAAAGTGCTGATAAAGCAACGTTATTGTACAGCATAATTCACTTGTGTGTTCTAGCTGTTGTGTCAACAAACAGACCCTTATGATGGGGGTGAGAGATGGGCCATGCTCTCCACCAATATAGAGCAAAGTCAGTTGTGATTTCTATGACTCCCATCTAGGGATCAAACTTGCAGTTTCCTGTTGATCGGGCCAGTGCTTGGACAGTTGCAACATTCTTTAACCCTTTTCTTTCTTTCCCCCTTTCTTTCTCTGCATATGACCGTGCTGGCTTTGCAAATGTTCCTTGGTCTGTGTATAATTGTTGTGTGCAATTGTACGTTCATATTTCCTTGATTCACATCTTCAGCTGTATGTATTGTGTGTATAGATGATAACACACAAACAGCCCATTTGGCACATTTTTTAAGTCTTTTTTTAACCTGAACCTAATGCTGTGTTGGTTAAATAAATGCATGAAAGCAGACAAACAATTCCAGTTCACATCAAAATAAGAGCAACCACTCATTTTGGTACAGATGAAGCATACAGTGTGAGTGAACGTACTGCCTCATGTTGTTATTATTCAGATTGCTCAAATGTTTAATGGGCTGATTGTTGATTTCATGTGTGGAGCAATAATCCAGTGGCTCCAGTCACCCATATACTTATACCTTACATACCGTCTCTTGCATATACACTGGGATATAAAAGATTTGGACTTTTTTAATTGAAACAATAGTTTTAGACTTTTTATCCCTTTCACAGAGATGTACGTTTAGTACAAACTTGTGAGCTCCATGGCTGCTCATGTGTACATTGTGATTAAAGCAGAAGGTGGATCCACCAAATACATAGAAACTCTTACGCTTTTAAAAATGTGCTTTTAACTTTGTGTTTTACTGATAATATTTGTAGAGATAATGTTGTATTAAATGAGAAAAGTAGGAAAAATGAAACCATTCACTGTGACTTTTGTTCTCTAATATATTTTATATAGCG
Organism: Hemigrammopetersius urotaenia; assembly: GCA_037974485.1. Classification (NCBI taxonomy): domain Eukaryota; kingdom Metazoa; phylum Chordata; class Actinopteri; order Characiformes; family Alestidae; genus Hemigrammopetersius; species Hemigrammopetersius urotaenia. The sequence continues at coordinate 8,243 of JBBPDC010012791.1, read as the reverse complement.
TGGAGGGTTTTTTTTTTTTGCGTGGTGACATTTGCATAGAGCTTATACTTGGCAAATAAAAGTGATTCATATTCTAAACGGAGTTCATTTGCGGCTCATGGTTATTTACATACACTACTACTACTACACACACACACACACACACACACACACACATACAAGTGAAGAGTTCAACAGAACCACATGGCTTGTCTTTGCATCTGCCTTTCCTCTAAAACCGCTTATTCTATCCCAAAGCATTAGCCACTACCATTGGTCAGTCAGATGATGTCACCACACGTGCCGTCCAATCAGTATTGACACAGGCAGAAGCAAACAAAAGCTGTGAATGTTTTCCTTTCACCTTTATTTAGCCCTTACCCTGGCTTGCTGCTGGGTTGTTTTGTTACAGTAGGCCGGTGTGGGTTTAGTAAAGACAGGTGCATCCCACTGAACCCACAGGTGAGGGGCGATGCCTGCACACCATCTGCTGCCCCGCCCCCCTCATTCTGCACCTTTTCAGCCATTCTCAAGTCCTGCTGCGCTGTAGCTGGCATGTACCTTTCTCTGAATTTTTTCTCTTGTGATAGAAGGGAGTTGTGGTAGCACAAAACTGTGCTCTCCCTCCCTCCCTCTCTCGCTGTCTCTTGTTACTCAGTCCTGCTACCATCGCCACGGCAACGAGATGGCTTTTGCGCACCACAGTGTGCTTTTCCTGTTCTCTCTCAGGTCCAGTAAGCCTGTGGCATGTTGACAGGTTCAGAGGTCAGAAGAGTCAGGCAAGAGTCTCAAGCTTTGTTTTGTTACGGGCCAGTGAAGGGGTGTGTGTTTGTGTGTTATGTGTGTGTTTTTGAAAGCAAGGAGGAGTTTTTATGAAGCACACTTCCAACATTTTAGGCCAGTAGACAACTTCTGAACATGCACCAAAAATCTTGAATTTCTTCAAAAATCACAGACAGGCAAACATCTGGATTTGGAGAACTCTAGATTGGTGGCCTTAACAGAAATAGGAGTAGATCTGAGTGGAGAATGGAGAGGTGAACGCGCTCTCCAGTTACCCTAAGGAGAACGCGAGAAAGATGCTTTGGTCAATCTTCGCTGTAGGCCACTGTATGTACTGCTTGTTAATATAAAGATTTCAGCCAAAAGCAGTCCTGTAAACTGTCCAGCCTGCAAGGCTTTCATTGAGCAATGTTTGAAATGACTGTTTTCAGCCCTGTTTCAGTGAAGTGTGGGGGAAGGGAAGAAAAAAACATTTGTCCAGTAGGTGGCACCAGTGCTTTATAATATTTGCTATACAGAACACCCACCCCTTAACTTATGTATCTAAGTCTCTTAGCTTTTCTAAAATGAGCGGCACTCAGAGCCTCATCATTTGTTTCCTTCTGACTCACAAATCACATACTTATACACACACACACACACACACACACAATCAAAGCTGCACACTGTTTCATTTTTATTTTCAGCCCCCTCTATGTGTTTGTGCTATTTCTTGCAGTATGTGTGTAAGAGTGTTTGTGTGTGAGAGAATGAGTGAATAAATGAAAGTAGCTGTGTGTTAATTACATGTATTGTTTCACAGATGCAGCACAATGACAAAGTGAATGAGGTCCCCGACATCAGTGAACTGCAGTGGTTATCTCAAAATACCTTAATATTGGAAATGAATCCTGGAGAAATTGAGCATTTTACCTTTGTGTTGATGAAGTACTGCATTTCCTAAAATGCATCAGTTTGGATGGGTAGATTTGCTAAGATGAGACTTGCTTTGCACATGTTTAGTTTTGTGTGTGTGTGTGTGTTCATTCTAAACTGCTCAGGATCCCTTCCCTGTCTCTGTACATGTTTACTTAACAAGTGTTTGTTTACATCCGGGATGTTGTTTGTGTTGCGCGTGGTGGGTGTTTGTGGGGGTGGGGTGGGGTGTGTGTGTGTGTGTGAATGGAGTGTATGCTGCTGCACATGCCTGTGCGACACGCTGTTCACCCATTGGTTGAGGATGATGTCAGTGCCGGTTGTAGCTCCTCCCAGAATAAAAGTGTGAGTGTGGATGCGGAGTGGAGTAAGGAGAGAAAGTGACTGTGTGTGAGAGACGGAGAGAGAGAGAGAGAGAGAAACACAGCTTGTTGATTGCGCAAGCACACACACACACACCCTTGTGCAGTTGACTCTTTTTTACTCGCTCCCTCTTTCTTTCCTCACCTATTCCTTTTCTCTCTCTTTCTGTATCTCTTTACCACACAGTGTCCTACTTACCACCTGTTGTCAATTGAATAGAAAGTAAATTAAACTGGACTTGTTTGTTTTGATATCACAAAATATGTGCACTAATGGTAGAGGATACTAAAAAAAAATAAATCTACCTGTGATGTTCTTTTGGTCATTTTTTCTTCTTCTAGAGAACAGACTATCAAACAATGCTAGAAACCCCATAAACAAGTCTACCAGAGATTACACAAGAATTTGACATGATTTCATGTGGTGCTTTGTACAATGCTTATTTGTGGGTACAAGCGTACATTACTCTATAGCTTTAAGAGCCTTCTCATTTATGAAGGCTCATTTTCTTCTTTGGAGTGAGAGTCCCTCACCAATGCACTGAGACGAAGCATCGTTGGTTTTCCGATGCCTGTTGCTCTCCATTCCTTAACCACTTTACCAGCCAGTCCAGTGATGAACATCGCAGAGTAAAGCTTATTAACGGATTGGCTTGTTATGATCATTGTGAAAGAAAGAGTGAGACAGTTCTGCTCCTCTGCACATCGTCTTTTTTTTTTTTTTGCGGTTTCTTAAAGGTAGGGTGTCACATGGAGGGATGGTGTCACTTTGCAGGCATCATGGGTGTTAGACATTGTGTGGCAATGGAAGTGCTGGGTGTTTCAGGAGGGAATGGTTATGGTAAAAACTAAATGTGTGTTTCATGTGCAAGTTCATGCTAATGAGCTCCACATTTAATGAGACTTTGACAGGACAGTGGTTGGGAGGGATGTGTATGCTTTGATGTGTGAGACTTGTGGGGAGGAGGACATGAGCACGCTCATGCACTCACATACACTGAACAGAACCATTTGATCAAGGACCAAAAAATCATCAGTTATGATATATAAATAAACATTTATCAAATAACATCAGAGTGCAAGAAGTATCATGTTTATTTGCAATGATCTAATGTATCCTAGTACATACACCAGTCAGCCACTATTATAACCACTAACAGATTAAACGAATAGTGAGTGAATAGTGAAACTGGGGAGGCAGTGTGATGCTCTGAGCAATTTACTGCTGGGAAGCCTTGGGTCCTGGCATTCACACAAATGTAAATGTGACTCATACCTACATAAATATTATTGCTGACTAAAAATATCCCTTCATGGTGGTGGTATTCCGTAATAGCATTAAGGTAACGTGCCCTGCCACACCACGGAAATTGTTCAGGAATGGTCTGAGGGACATGATGAAGAGCTGAAGGTATTGAATCCCCAGATCTCTGTTTAAGTATTTGTGCTATGTTCCTAACCAGCTAGTCTGACACATGGAGGTCCTTTCTCCTGGCTTGCAGGACTTGAAGGATCTGCTACAGACTTCTTGATGCCAGATTTCTCAGCGCACCTTCAGAGGTCTTGGGGAGTCCATGCATCAAGTTGGCAGAGGTGGACCTATACGGTATTAGACAGGTCAAATGATAAATATATGGTGGATATTCAAAAGGTTTTAGGATTTTTTTTTTACCTATTGTGCTGAGGATTCTGCATAGGAAAGCACAATACACTAAGATGCATGATAGATGAAAAAGTGATGCTGCTGTTTTGTTTTGTTATTTGACTTGATCCCTGAATTTCAGGCCTCTTGCTGAAGGGCATTTTTCTATAGAGCAGACTATCAAACAATGCTAGAAACCCCATAAACAAGTCTACCAGAGTTTAGAGATCTGGTGGGATCTAAAGGGTTAATGACATACAAAGAAATCTAATCAAGTTACCGAATATGAAAAAAAGATCCACGTTATTGTGTTTTGAACCAGCTCTACAAAAAAGTTATAGCATACTTGTGTTATTGCCTGTAGCTGTTCATGCTACAGGTGTTGACCTGGAGGGGAGTGAGAAAGAGAGGTGGGGCAGGCATGTGCAGCACCTCGACAGCGGAGAGAGAGGTGAAAAGGAAAAGTTTGGGATGCGTTGAGGGGAGAGCGTGTTTTTTGTGTGTTCGGGTGGAGTTGTCAGCTGCTTTAATCTTTCACTTTCGAGTGTTTATGTTCTCTGGGGCCCTCTCACAAAAGTGCCATACACACACACACACACACACACACACACACACACACACACACACACACACACACTTCACTTTTCTTCCTCCTTTTCCCTCTTCTGTTTGGTTGTATTTTCCCTTCATTCCCTCTCTTAGTTCCGCTGTCTGACACACACATACGCACACACACACTTTTCCAGTAGTTCTCGTTTTAACCCTTTGGGCTTGAGCTTCTCTGCAGTAGAGCTGAGAGCAGCTGCAGTAAACAGACGGAGTTCCGGGAAAGATGTCAAATGTCTGCAAGGTCACGCTTTCACCTTCTACTGAGAATACAACCCGATCCAGCAAATGGATTTGTGCTAGCGGCTTAGCTTAGAGTTCCCTCCTCTGCTATGAGAAATACGAGATAAAGCCAAGCAGTAGCACAGGTACATACAGTGAAATCTTCAGCGATGTAGAGTTAAGCCCAAACGTCTATCATTTGTTAACTGTTAGCATAATACTAGCCTTTGCCATACTGGTGTCACAGGAGGTTGTGAGTGCTTAGATCAATCTCATTTCTGTGTGTTTTGGTAAATAAGGGCATTCATGCAATCTGACAGTTATTACAAACCAATTAATGCAGTGAGATGTATTTCAATTACAATTTTAGAAATATATTCACAGTATAAAAAGAGTACATGTCTGCTTTTAAGTGTGTTTGTACTCATTTAATGCTTTTAAAGCTTTAGAGATCTGAGAAATGCACATGCACAAGTGTGTTAAAATGCCTAAAAGGAGCACTTTGCTGTCCCTCCATGTCCAAGCTTTCTGCAGTATTCAGTATGAAAAACAATAAGAGGACACTGGGGTCTTGCTTTGTTAGCAGGATTAGGTAAATCCATTAATGTCTGCACATCATTATTTAGAGCTTTGTGCAAAATTAAGATTCATTAAGATTTTTAAATAATTTATTTGTAAAAACATAGCTAAATGATCACTTGACATTATTTATTGACATTCTGCCTTTCTCACTCTTGTATGCAGTTGTAAATAAAAAATAACCCCTTCTTTAATTTACAAATAGATTTATTAGGAATTTGAGTTTTAATTTGCGGATCTTTTATATTTGGTGAACACCAGTGTCCTTTTTATACATAGGTCGCATTATTGCGTACTTGCGAGCAGCATTTGAATGCTTCACTTATGCTCAGAAATTGAACGTTGAGTTTTATGAATAGGAAGCAGAACTATTTGGAATTTTGATTTACTTGATTATTTTTTTCTTTTTGGAGTGTGTGTGTGTATGGGGGGTTTATTTGTATCCAGAGGATTAAATGTTCGTTTAGTGTGTGTGAGGCCTGCTGTTATTTTGCCCTGTGGTTTGAGTAGATGAGTGCAGTGTGACAGTTAGACAGGCGGATGTTTCTAGATGTGGTCGATGATATCCACCTTGTGTGTATTTCCTCTTTAGTGGCTTGATGTTCTTCTCTAATGCGAAAGATTAAGGCAGTCTGGGGTTTTTAGGGACAACCTGAGATGGGTTATTTCGGAGTAAAACCAGAACTATAAACTGGCTGTGTTTTTGAAGTGTTTTTCTGCATGGTTTTCACACAAGTTGGTATTAATGACTCTAGTTGGTCTCTTCAGCCACATTGCAAGCTTAAGCGCTGAGCTATAGAACAAATAGCCACATTTGTGAAAGACGGAACAGGATTGATTGGAGGCAAGCCAGTAGAAAAACATCCATTTCAGCAGAATAAAGTAGGAATTCCAAAAGAAATTACAGCAGTGGGTGTTTTAGATGTACAGTATTCTTTTCTGAATGTCACTTTTCCTTAGAGCTCTTCTGCAGACGCAAACATACTCTTATCATGGATTATTTGAATTGGCCAAGATTGGTTTGCAGATTTTTTGCTTTACATACAAACCGTCAGACAATTACTTATTGTGATTTTATTTTTTAGCTGATGTGTGAATCAGGTAATATTGGCTCTCCATCTAAATGCTGCTAATACACCTGCACCAACATTTTAGAGCAAAATTCTACGTAACAAATTGCTATATGTGCAGTTGCCTCTTACATTTGATACAGCACTTTGATTTATGTTATTTAAATCTGCCACTGATTTTAATTAAAACATGTAAAATACTATTTTTGAACTCACTGGTGAACATTGAAAAGAAAATGATTATTGTAAATGATTACTGCATCTCTAATATAAACTATATCCAAACATTTATACATGCATGCAAAAGCCAACATTTCTTCTGAAATGAAGGGTATAAATAAGCATTGAGTCCCTATTTATGAGCCTCTACTCTTCTAGGGAGGATTTACACTAGATTCATTGGATGGATTTGATTGCATTTAGCTTCAGTGGTTGGATGATCAGTTTTGTATCACAAAGGTATTAGATGAGTTTCTGAAACTTTACAGAACAAATTATTTCACTGCACCTCAGTCAAGTGCTAGAACAGGCTTTACACCCCTGTTACTGGCACTTGGCATGGAGCATGGCTGTCATGTGGTTGCTCCAGATTAGAAGGAGTGTCAGTTTAACTTTGGTCCACAGATATGATCGTACATTAGAACCAGAAGGTCTGCACAAAATATTTTGCACAGTATGATCATTTCCCATGAAGTTTCAAGTTTGCTGTGAACTGCATATGACTAAATACCCCCATAGCACATGTCACTTCTATCCCAATTTGCTGTAGTGCTGCGTTGCTTCTGGTATAAAACAAGCTCATGTTAGCTTCTTCTTTGTTGTTAAGAGGTCCAAGCATGAAGTGCGTAGGAACCCTATTGTTTTTGTACTGATTTTTTTTCCTTCCCTACATAAAAGTCCGGCCAGGGCCTAAACCGCACAAGTTTTGTAGAAACCCTTTTGGGGGACTGGTCAGGTCTGCGTGTCAGATCACGCATACCCGAAATGGCACAAGTGCACCAGTAGGTGGCGCTGTAACAGGCCCATGTACGTTTGTGCTCACATCTCTGGAACTTTGAGATAATTAAACAGTTCTTTCACCTGCTTATTCTCTGGGAGGTCCTGCATCAAATGTATATATCCGATTTCCCATAAGCCACGCACACTGTTCGCCATTTTGGCTAAAGCGCAAAACCTACAAAAGTTAACTTGTCCAAGGACGTTTATCCGAATCTCGCCAAATTTGGCATACGTCATCTATGTTGACGGCCGCAAAAAGGTTTATGCAATCGTTTTGATGTTACGTGCGAATTACTATAGAGCGGATGTGGCCTATTTTTACTCTGAGGCCAATATCTTCAAAGGTCAACATCCTAACATAACCAAACTTTGGACACAAACAACACACAAGAAGTTTTGGACATTAGCAAAAGATGGCACATGTTCACCACTAGGTGGCGCTCTAACAAGGCTAAATATGTTTTTAGTCATATCTTGTTAACCGTGTCACATAGACTGAAAATTCTTCATGCGCCTTATACCTTGGGTGATCCTTAATATCATCTATATGGTCCCGCCCACATGGCCACGCCCACTTCCCACCATTATTCACTGGCATTGTAACACGCCCATTTCCATCTGCCAAATTTTTCGCCATTTTGAAAAAACCTGAAAACCTGTATAAGCCAACTACTCTAAGGCCGTTGCTCCAAATCTCATGAAATTTGGTAGACATCATCTACATAGCAAGTCGACACCAGAACTTCAAGCAGATGTTTGATTTATGAAACCGCGTTGATGTTACGTGCCAATCAATACTTTGGGCGTGGCCAACAATTACGCTAAAGCCAATATCTTCACAGAACAACATTGTAACATAATCAAGCTTGAAGGACTATACGTAAACATAATGTTTTGGACACTTGCAGAAGATGGCACAATTTGGCCAATAAGGGCCGCTATAAATTCCACATACCTATATCTCAAAACGGCTTAAAATCAAAATCCGAAATTTGGTAGACGCCATGTCGGGCCACTCCTGAGTCAATCACTGAAATATGTTAATGATTAATTAAAAGGGGCGTGGTCTATTCACTCTGATATTTC
>JBBPDC010012763.1:0-13335 GCA_037974485.1 Hemigrammopetersius urotaenia | reverse complement strand
CTTTTTTTTCTCCTTCACACACACACCCCCCCACGCGCACGCTCGCACACACACACACACACACACACACACACACACACACACACACCAGCTGCAGTTTATAGTAACCCTGCAATGTTTCTAAGCCCAGATAATCACCTCTGCTTTTGTTTTTCTCCCTCTGTTTCTCCTCCTGCTTTCATTCCTCTCAGAACGCTGAAATCTCAGTCTTTGAGGTGAACATCCGCTTCGTCGGAGGACTGCTGTCCGCCTATTATCTCTCAGGAAAAGAGGTATGTGCATGCACAACTACGTCCAGTCATGAGCTGTGGATATGTTGGAGCAGACCATGCTGTCACACTAATTGCTCACCTTTTTCAGAGCATGACTGATTTATGGATTGTGTGATAAAGCAGCGATACTCAGCGGGCAGGTTTACTAGTCTGGAGCTAATTATAGATAGTAATATCAGTGTATAAAGCACTGTTTGCTCAAACTGCTTTTACATAACATACCCATATCTGCAAATAACGGCTCTTAAAAAGTAGTTTCTGACTTCAGTCTCGCTCAGTTCCACTCATTGTCTAGGTCTCCCCCAATCACATGATGCTACTAAACTGGGAGGGTAAAGGTTAGTAAAGACTTCCTCTGTGAAGCACCGGCAGGTCTTTCCAAACTTCCTCTAATGCGGTTCATTGGAAATGTGTTTACATTTATCTGGCAATTAAATGTAAGCATTTCCTCAAGCATCAACTTTCATATAAAAAGTTAATAAGAAGACAATTTATCGTTTGTTGTACATTTGGGTCACTCAAGTTTTAAGGGTTGATGATGTTATAGCACACTGGAGGAACAGGATGTTCATGCGTCCACTGTGTAAAAATATCACCATTTGATTCGTTTCCAATGACAATCCAGATAAATATTGTCCCAATTTCTACACCAGCATTGGTAGATATATGCATAACTACCAGAATCCCTGTGTCTGTGCATCCCTACTTTTTCAGTATATTACATTATATACTGCTCAAAAAAATAAAGGGAACACTTAAACAACTCAATATAATTTCAAGTCAATCCCACGTCTGTGAAATCAAACTGTCCACTTAAGAAGCAACATTAATTCACAGTCTACACTCTCTCAGTGACAGTGTTGTCTCCTAAGTGGACAGTTAGATTTCACAGAGGTGTGATTGACTTGAAGTTACATTGTATTGTTTAAGTGTTCCCTTTATTTTTTTGAGCAGTATATTTAGTATGATCCGTTATCATCCTATTAGATACTTAGTCATTTTGGTCTCTATTTTTCCCTGTTTTTGTTTCAGCTGCAGACACCACAGCCTTGGATGTAGTTTCTCAGAGCCCTGTGTGGTTGTGTCTGTTAATCAGTGGGTGACATTTAAAATTGGCAGGGCACAATGCACTTCTTAGATGAGGCTTGGAGTCCTCGGGTCCTTCTACTGCCGGCAGTCCGGCTGCTTGCCCAGACGTTGAGCCAAACTAAACAAGCCCCCCCCCACACACACACACACACACCCTCAGTGTTCATATATTCCAGCGGCTGGCGAACACAGAAAAGGCCCTGTGTCTGCTCTGGTGAATTGAAAAAGCCAAACGATGGTGCAAGCTTGTCTTTGTCTTTTAAGCTCTTGGGTTAACACTCATCGCTGGCTCTTATTGGCTCATAGCAGTCCTGTTCCCACTTGTGCATTTGCCTTACGCCATTTAACATTAATTAAATGGTCTCAGTGAAACAAATAAAGCGCTATCTGCCCCTGATAGAACGATCCACTTCCATTCAGTGGGGCTGTTGGGAAGGTTCAAATTGAAGCAGAGTGTGAAGGTTTATGCTCGTGCAGTTTAGAAAACTACCTTTCAACGGCAGTGCAGCTGTCCTTTTAGTTTGGTCATCCATCAGAAGATCAGAGCTTTGGAGGCTGCAGCCTTTCCTGTTCCAGGAGTGGCTCCCAGGAGAAGAAAGTTCCTTGCTCTCCTACTAAACCTGCCCCGCTGAAGTGTATATTTAATTAACGGCTCTAATAACCAGCTTCCAGAGGAAATTCTAGAGTGCAGGTGCTTAAATGCGACCCTGAATCTTCTTAACGTGCGCGGTTTTGCCAGCCAAATGCTTTTAAGAATTTCCGGAGTGTAAAAAAAAAAATAAAAAAACGAGACGAGCATGGACAATAGATGAAGGCCATTAAATTGAGTTAGAGGTGACCTATGTACAGGAAGAAAGACACTGCAGGCCTGATTAAAAGCCTTTTCCTGATTGTGAGGGCAAAGCCGTGCCACGGCACTGCGGAAAGTGGCGCAATCTGCTTCCTGTTGATCGGATATTTTCTTCCCGTTTCACCATTAAATTCTTTATCCCTGCTGGGGGAAATGAACAGATTATCTAGTTCTACACGTCATGTTCCTAGATAATGTGATTCCTTTAGTCGCTGAACGTTTTTAGCAGCTTGTCTGCACCCCTTAAGCGATGAAATGCTTTATCATCCATCTATGAATCAGTGGTGTAAATACAAGAGGTTTAGGATTTGTTCCCAATGCTGGAGGAAGGGTCTTAGGTGGACCAGGATAGGACCACAATACCTCGCCGCTTTATATGAAAATCCGTTCTTAACCAGTTAAGCTGTGGAAGGAAAATCCAAGGAAGACGTATCTGTTTGTGGGGATTTCAGTAATGCTGCTAAACTTCAGCGTATTAAAAAATTGGTTCTTCAATTGAATCTGAAGCTGTAACTGAATCGAATGTACAAAAACGTACATCCTAACTAAAAGTAATCCCAGGCCGATCATAGATTAGGCGCAGTGACGTAACAGCGATGTCTCATAGAGCTGGTGTTGTATGGGTGGCTGTGGACCTCTGGAAAGCCTTATTCAAGTTAGCATCTGTGGACCAAAGGTTTGCTCCTATCAACAGAAAGTTTATAAGCCTGTGATCAGCGCCTCATGATTACTCTGCTGACTGTTGTGGTTAGTCAGTATGCCCACTTTTCTGTTTTAAGCCACACCCACTTTGGTCAGTGTAGCTGAATTCAGCTTCGGCATTTAGCAGTGAGTGGCCTTGTTTGTACTGGGCTGCATCCCACCATCCAGTATTGGAGTGTGTTGCACAAATATCCTGTTTGATAATCTTACTGGTGCTAATAGAGGGTGGAAGGAGGGGTTGGGCATGAGAGACAATTGCTGAGAATTGTTTTTTTTTTTTTTGTCTTTCCCCCAAAAATAAATATATAAACGTGGCTCTGCTGGCTGTCAGCATCCTCACTTGGCTGGCACTCAAAGCTGCCTCGACCCTTTGATGAAATTTTCATCAGCCAGAGTACTCCGACACAACCTACATGCACGCCACATCCTCCATTCAGCAGCGTGTGTGTGTGTGTGTGTGTGTGCGCGCGTGCGTGTGTGAGTACAGTTACAATGAACACAGAGAGAGAGAACCGCTATTAGACCTATTGATACAGTGAGTGTAATTTACTGTCTAATCAATTATAAATCGTTTCACCACTCTAGGGCAGAGACGCTCACTCCACAGCCGTGTTTGGAACTCTCTGATGCTCTCAGTTGCGTTTTTTCCTCGTATATTTGAGTTCTGTGTGTAGTCAACGGGGAGACATAGTAAATACAGTATGTATAAACAAACTGAAAATCAAGTTTGTGTAGTGGAATGACATGGTTGCGGTGATCATACTTCACACCGCAGGATGATTTTCAGTTTAAAAACAGACAGGCAGGCTCTGCACTGGATCCCTGCAGGTGAAGTATCGATTATGTAGTATTTGGCTCATCATGTGTCATCATCAGGACAGGATTCTGATCAAAGGTGGAGGCCAGTGTGTCCTAGACCAGATATTCTCAAGGCCGTTGTTCAATATGGGAGTCTCTGAGTGAGGGATGGTAGGATGAACCTTCAGCTGATCCATTTCGGCCTTATTTTACGCATCCATTACAGCACTTTCGTTTTTTTAGCTTTTGCCGCATTGTTAACCATAATGAAGCATAATCATGCTGAACCTAATGAATAGTGAAATTTGATGCGAATTTTGTGGTGCATTTACATTACTTGACATTACATTTCATTCATTTGGTGGATGCTTTTATCAAAAACGACTTACAATTTAAAGAACCACTCAAGTTTCAGGACAGGGTGAGAACCAGAGGAGACTTCTAAGTGCTAAAATCGAAATTAAACTGATTTCCAAAGAACCGAAATTGAATCAAATGCACATGAATGTACATCATAACCAAAAGTTGCAAAAGTCAGCCAGTGCTGGTGATATAACATGCAGTGATATAACAGTGATGTCTTATGTGTGGGAAGCTGTGGACCGCTGGAAGGCCCCTGGCCACAATGCCATGTTACTGTGTTGCTACTCAGAAAGAGAGAGGGAGCGAACACTGCTCAGCCTGCAATAAATGTTCAGACAGGGATTCAGGCTAGTGAGTGTTTTCATGGAGAAAACACGCATGGAGAGTTTGAATCACACCTTTGGGTTGTGAATCGACACTCAGTACCTGCTACCAACTGTATGCTATTTAGTTTAGTGTCACATTAACAAGACGTCATAATCATGACATGATCATGGTCAAAGGTGGAAGCCAGTGTGTTCCAGGCCAGATATTCTCAAGGCCACTGTTTAATATGGGTCTCTGCGTTAGGCATGGTAAAATGAACCTGATGTAGTTTTGTAGTATACTTTACAATAAGACTCCCCTTATGAAGTGTTTACAAGTGATTTCAGGATGTTAATATGGTTATAAATCTCAAATTAGCAGTTATAAACAAGTTATAACCATAGTCGTGCATTGATTCTGCCTCACTTTTTAGCGTGATCTGGTGTTTTAATGGTAGAAGAGTGTTAATAAAGACCTAATGATGTTTAGCATTCTGCCTGAGAAAGAGAGAAACTCAGTCTAGCAAGACCTGAGATCTTCCACATAGTAAACTAGTGCATGATCTGTTTAGAAGCGCTTATTAATGATTTACAAAGTGTCTGCGACCTAATTAACAACCTTATTATAAATCATTCATAAACCTTTTAGAAGGGTGGTTGTATTTTAAAGTGTAACTGGTTTTGCTTTATTTAAGCATCCAGTTTTTATTTTCCAGTGCTGCCAAGATTATTCTGGGACCGAGGCGCCTGTCAGAGCACAGCACTTAACTCCTCGATGGATCACACATCGATCTGTGCGCCGTAATTCATTTTACATAACCGGCGGCAAACGTCGCGCGCCGGCCCACGCTGGACCGGTGCCTGCAAACTTTAATGTCCTCACGGAGATTAGCAGCAGCACAAAGACTCATTCTCAGGCTCAGCTGGTTACAGCCACAGACTTTCACGCTGCCAATGTGCTCATCTCCTCCAGCTAAAGGGTTTTGCTGCTATGGTGGTGAGTGACGTGCGCACCTTCATGTGTATGGAGGTACACAGCCAGCACCGCGTGTGAAAACCGCTCCAAATCCATTCTGTTATGCCGTAGCTTAAGTGCTTCTATCCTGATTTCGGGCCCAGCTGAGTGAGAAGAAACATTCTTTTAAAGGTTAAATAATTTATAAAACTGCATTTGTCAGGCCTTGTGTCATCCACGCTCCATCACTGGCCACCTATTCCACTCTGAGTCTGACTGTTTGTTCCTGTCTTAGTTTTTTTAGGTGACCGACGTATGACTGTCAGCTCTTTGAGATGTCAGTTTATTAGGTACCTCTGTCTGAACATGTTGCTGCTTTTTTGGCCATCAGCATGAATTTGCAGGAATATTATCAACTGTGTAGCTGCTGCTCATTGTGAACGGCCCTTTCTGAAATGGTTAATAGGGTTCAGGTCAATGGACTGGACAAACCTCTAAAGGGCTGGAATTTTGCTGTCTGTATCCTGTAACCATTGTGTGCTACGCCATGTGCCTGGTGCTACGGCGCATTATCATGCTGGAAAACTGTAGAAAATGTGGAAAAATGTGGCCATGAAGAGGATGATTTTGGGCTGCACAGGTTCCGCAACGTTCCAGTGTTCTTCACGAGGTATCTGTGGTCTTAACGACTGCCAGGAAAGATTCTCTGCATCATCACATTGCCATGATCAGCCTGCACTGCTGACACCAATTGAGATTCCATGGAGGCTCCACAAACTATTGTTCCATCAAATTCTGACCCTTTCATCAGCCATATACAAAAGAAGCCTAGATTTACCTGACCAGGGAACCTTTCTCCACCTCTCAGTGTTCCAACTTTAGTGCTGTTGTACCCACTGGAGATCTCCTTCCTCGTTCTTTTCTTCATTGGTGTCTGAAATGGTCTTTCAGTTTCAGGCACAGTCAGGTGAATAGTTTAAGAGTGAGACAATATTTTCCATAATGGTGTTGAATTCGGATGCGATTTGCCTTGTTTCGTTTGCTGTTTGTTGCTGCTCCTTTTCACCCATCTGACCTTTATTTATTTATTTATTTATTTATACAGGTAGTCCCATTGAGTCTCAATGTCTCATTTACAAGAGAGACCTGTTACAGACGAACATAAAAATTACAACAATAAAATCTTCAATAAAATCAAATGCTTCTGTAATGTATTCCATGAAGATGGTGCAGAAAAGGAGAACGCCTTCGTCCCATGTTCTGTACGAACTGATGGAACGATGAATGTAATAATGACCTGAAAGGTTTTTCCTTTTTGCTTCATTCTCAGCAGGAAAAGCTGACAATGAAAGAAAAAAAAAAACAGGTTAGTGCCAACCATCAAACCTCATTTAAGGTCATTTGGGTTTCTCCATTAGTTTTTTTTTTTTTTTTTTTACCTGTTGGACCCTAGCTGACACTAGAAGTGCCAGATTTATACCACCCTCCCCATTCCTGTGACATGTAATTTGTTGGAATGTGCAATTTATGTGAAGCTGGGGGTGAACTTTTCTGGCAACTTGATGGATACAGTACCTAATTGTTTGGAAAATCACACGATTTCACTCGCAGAGGAAGACAAGAAAATGGTGTTGTTTGTAAGTCTACCCGCGAGATTCCTCACTAATGTCTTCGCTGGTGGTGCTCTTATCTATGATGTAGGCTTGTTTAACATGGCGGAGAAAATGCAAGCTGCGTAAACACGTAGTAAACACTGGACCTGGCTGACCGTGGTTCATTAGCATGCTTTACCATGGTGATAAATTCACAAAACGCTTCCAGACTTCGTTCCCGGATATTCTTCATACCTTCGCGGTGGATACAGCCACCTTTCTCTCAGCAGGGCTGTCCTTCACACACAGAGGAACATTGTGATTATGAAAAAAGAGAAGTGAAGGCTCTTCATGAGCTTTAAAGACAGGTCATACCTTTTAGAAATACTGTATTCAAGCTGAGGATGCTATCCGAGCCCTGTAAGCCTTCATTAGGCTGGGAGGATGTGCTGGGCTGGGGCTGAATGCTTGAGATGGACATCTAAAAGGAATCCATTTGAGCTTGATGTTAAGTGCCTGAACTAAACTGAAAGGTGGTAAATTGGAGCTGTAGAGTGAGCTTTAAAAGTTGAGGTGCTCTCTCAAACCTTTCTAGCAGGACCAGACTTAACACAAGGCTGTTTACTATAACACTTCAAATCCTGTTACAGCATTGCGTCAGCATTTAAAGCATGTGCACAGGTCAAGAACTAAAGCTGTCGATCTGGCTACACTTCATATGTATCGCTTTAAACTGTGTGGTGTCATTTTATATTCATTGTTTCTCCCATAAAATAGGCTTAGTTTGAGGACCAGTGTCAGCAGCCACATAAACAAGAGACACTATTTACGATGAAGAAGCTGCTATGAAGGCATAGTACATTTGTTGAACCACCCCATTTATAGTAATACTTTGATAATTCCTCAGTTCTGGTAGTGGATGAAACCTCTGTTGATGCATCCATAGCCCCAAAAACTACAATTGCGGCTTCTACATCAACATACAGCGCATGAACACCTGGTCTCCAGCTAACGATTAAACCTGTAACAGTGGAAATATTTAAAATGTTGGCTAATTACGAACTGCTTTTAAAGGGTTGATTTATGAGTGTCTGCACACTTGTTAGGCAATACAAATATGCAGAGCCTGTAAAATGCTATTTGGGGCAGCTCTTGTTTTCACATAATTACAGCTCAGTAATACAGAACTCTCCTTCCAGTAACAAGTCAGTGCTATTTTATTGTGTGTGTTTGTCTTTGGTCTGCTCAGTGGGAGGTGAGAAAATTAATCAGTTTTAAATGGGTTTCATTTGACAAACTTTTTCTTGCTGTTACTGAATGGTATATCATTCAGTAGTGACCTTTATTTATTATGTTTTGCACAGACAGTGTTACTGTGAAAATCAAAATTGGTCTAAAATGTAAGAAAAACCTGATAAAACTTGGGATTAAAGAAAAAGCAGAGGTTATATGACCTGTTTGTGTGTGCATGTATGAGAGGATATAGTTTTGGGCATGTGCAAGTGTGTGCTGGAGTGCATGATAGTGTGTGCACAAGAGTGTGTGAGCTTGCATGCGAATCTGAGCGTGTGCATGAGAGTGTGCCAGAGCAATAGATGTCCACTACCAGAACCGAGGTACTCAGACAAGTATCACTATACATGGGGTAGTGCAAGAGTGAGAGTATGTCCTCAAAGGTGATCATGCATGTGCACGAGAGTGCGAGTGTTTATGCAGGAGTGAGAATGTGTGTGTTTGTGTGCATGCATGTTTGTGTGTGAGACTACCTGAGAGTGTGAGAATGTGTGTGCGCGTGCGAGAGTGTGTGTATAAGTGCACCCGAGTGTGTGTCTGCATTCATGTTTATCCATGTGAGTGTGCGTGTGCGTGCAAGAGCATGTGTGCATGTGCACCAGAGTGTTTGTGTGCATGTGTCCGCGTGCACGTTTGTGTGAGTGTGCAAAGGTGTGTGAGACTGCCCGAGAGTGCATGTGTGTCCGCGTGCACGAGTGTGCAAAAGTGTGAGAGACTGTGAGTGCGAGAGTGCATGCGAGGATGTGTGCGTGCACCATGTGCACCAAAATGTGTGTGTGCGCATGTGTCCGCGTGCACGTTTGTGTGAGTGTGCAAAGGTGTGTGAGACTGCCCGAGAGTGCATGTGAGATTCCGCATGTGCACCAGAGTGTGTGTCCGTGTGCATATTCATGCATGTGAGTGTGCAAAAGTGAGAGTGTCCTAGAGTTTGAATTCACGTGTCTGTGTGTCTGTGTCTACCCCTTCCTCACAGGCCTGTCTTTTAGAGAGCGAATTAGATCTCATTAGCAGCCAGTGGGCTGAAGGCCGCTTACTGCTGCTTCTGCTCATGTGATTAAAAATGTAGGCTATTTCACTTGTTTACGGAGCGAATTAATCATCATCGCCCCAGGTCCACAGTCATTTGTTTCTGTCAAAAGGCATATTTACTGTAAACAAAAACATGCTCTCGCAGCCCCAATTAAATGACACACTGAATAAACTGTGCATCTTTAACGACGGCGCACTGCGATGAGCGACATGTCTCGTTTGGCATTTAGACAATGAGGATATCGTTCTTCCTGTAAGAGGTATGAAGGGTTAAAGACTGACGTTCCAGTGATTCCCCTGTGGTGGCATGGGCTCCCCGTCCTGCAGGTTTGGACTCAGGTTGGTCTGGAAAAACAAAGTCTACCAAAATAGTCATGATGACTCATGTGAACAAGGATCTTTTATTCCTCTGATAAATAAAAGGCCCCATGCTGGATGTTTACTTACCCGTCTGATCCTGGAGCTGAAGGGGCACAGTCGACTTTCTACTGTTACAACAAGACAAGCAATTAGCTTTATTCTTTCTCCTGCAGTGTCACACCTGAGGGACCCTCGTGTGTTAATGTGACCCTTCAGGAGAAGCACCACAGCGCTCGCGAGAGTCTCACACTGAAAGTTGCAAATACGCTGTCTGGAAAGGGAAGAACAGTCCTTTCTGTTAGAACTCTCTCTGTTTCTCTCTCTCTCTCTGTGTCACTCTCTGTCTCTCTCTCTCTGCGTTTCTCTGTCTCTCTCTCTCTGTGTTTCTCTCTCCGTCTCTCTCTCTCTGTCTCTCTCTCTCTCTCTCTCTCTGTGTCTCTCTCTCTCTCTCTGTCTCTGTGTCTCTCTCTCTCTCTCTCTCTCTCTCTCTCTCTGTCTCTCTCTCTCTCTCTGTCTCTCTCTCTCTCTCTGTCTCTCTCTCTCTGTCTCTGTCTCTCTCTCTCTTCACCTCTCTCTAACATTTCTACCTGAATCCTGCGACTCATTTAGTGATGTGTTGCATTACATGCATTTGTTGATTTCCATGAGTTCTGCAGGTTTCCTTTTCTTTCCTTTGTAATTATGGTCACATTATCAGACTGTAAACGTTTCATTTTATTTTCCAGTATTTTCGGGTTTGTCCAAACAAAGTCATGTTCTTTTCCTGCTGGTGTGTTTTGTATGCCAGGCCATTCGGCGAGGGAGCTTGGCTCTTTTCGACCTTATCCCCTCTGCCACCATGAGCCCCCTCAGCTAGCAGTCATTTGAAAATGTCAGACTCTTTGAACTGCTAGCAGTCGGCGTGGTCCTGCTGCACTGATGTGTTCAATAACAAAGGCATATTTGGCTGTCCGTGAATGGAACAGTGTGACATTACAATGAAGGAATATCGAGCCGAACCCCGCTCCTTCTGTTATTACAGCTCAGGACGTAGTTTCTAAAAGGGAATTTGCATGCCTATTATTTATTTGCACTTGTAATTCTGCATTAAGTAATCCTGTTTGTACAATTAGTTGTCATTTTAAAAGGGAAAGGGACATTTGGCTGATGCTGTATCCAGAGTGACTTACAATCTTTAGTTACAGGGAAAGTCCTCCTGGAGTGTCTTGTTCAAGCACACAATGGTAGAAAGTGGAGGGGATGTGTGGTCATCGGGTTCACAGGCAAGTGTTTCACCCACTAGACTCTTACCACCCTTTTAAATGGATAACCAGCTCTTCATTAAGGTGTGAAGATGTGGTTTAGTACCCAGCATGGCTAACTTTAAGCTAGAGGTGGGCAATATATAAATTTTATCGATGAATTAGAATTTATAGTTCAGGATGATGTGATTTTTATGAAAATCGATTTTATTATTCATTTTACACGCGAGTGACAAAAGCGGAACTAATGCGACACACCGTTCTACACGGGGAAATTAGTGCGGCGACCCAAACGCTGTAGCAGTGTTTGTGCCCAAGAAAGGTCTTGTACCGTTGGACACAGACCAAACAAGTTCTGTGTCCGACAGCTTAAGCAGAACAGCCAATCCTTGCAGTGCTAGCGTTAGCCATGTTAGCTAGCGGAGCCGTTTCAGATGCTGTGCAGAACGCCAGCACTGTTACTGTACTTTAACACCGACTTGAAGGTTGTGCAGGTCTCTGTGCTGTTTGTGTGGCCTAGAGCAGGGCTGGACTGGGACAAAAAAAAAAATTGTGCCTTGACCGGCCCAACAGGCTGTCGCGGGGGGGTTGCTGCTGACCTCGGCCAGTCCAGTGAAGTATCTCTACACATATGATGTGTGTCTGTCTCCTCTGCCGTGTCTCTCATTTTGTTGTGGTTTTGTGTTTAGATTCCCCTTGCACCAATGATACCGCCCTTTTTATGAAGGGACTATAATAATTGGTTAAGTCAAGGAACGCATGTCAGCATCAGCCAATCAGAGGCATCGACTGCATTGTGTACACAAGTGCAGACACAGAGAGGGGAAAAACATACAACTAGTCTACTTCACTCGGGGGACACGGTGGAAGGCAATAACAAACGCTGTTACCCATTCATGCTGTGGAAAAGCCAGGATTCATTAACATGCTAAAAGTTGTAGACCCAAGAGATGTGTCAGGTTGCAGGATTACAATCGAAAATCCTATTTATTTTGAAAAAATCTGAGATTTTAATTTTAGGCCATATCGCCCAGCTCTACTTTATGCTGTAAAAATAAATAAAGCTTCATCATTTAGCTGATCTGTCCTTTATAGACAAGAGTCTGTACTCACAAACCAGCTCAAGGGTAGGAGCGCAGATTAAGCTTTTGTGACCATGACCACCATAAATGTGGAGCTAACCCTCCTCTGCCTGGATTGCCCATGTGCGTCAAGGTTTGGGGGGGGGAGGGGGGCGGGATATTCATGCCGGGGTCAATGCCTCGGGGGGCCGGTGGGTGTATTCACGCAGTATGAAGTCACAAATTAGGTACGTATTTGCGCTGTGAAGACTGAAAACTGGTGTGCAATGCGGGCTTGTATTGGACCAGAATACGTAAGCTCAAACCCAGGCCTGTTTATTCAGAGGTGGGCATTACCGTTGGAGGACTTTTTTCCCCTGGGTTTTGCATCATCAGCATGGCACGGTCAGTTACCACATGCATGAATTACGATGTGCTTCTCTGGAAATAGATGAGAACAGAAAGTCTGAGTCAAAACACACTTAGAAGCCAATGGGCACTTGTTCCAGCACTCCAGAACACATGCAGCGGTTAGAGATTAGGTTGAAAAATGAGTATGTTTTCCGGTTCACTGGGAAATCCAGTCTTGCGCAATACCTTTCGGCTGAAATCATGTCATCATCTAAGCAGAAACTCGACTGTGTGTGTGTTACCCACGCTGCCTCTGCAGGTCCCTGCTGTCCCTCTGCTAGTTAAGTCTAAAGCTGCTGTAATCGTTTCCCATGAATGCCCTTGTACACTTCTGGACATGCCCTCAAATGCAAGCATTTGCGAAAAA
Organism: Hemigrammopetersius urotaenia; assembly: GCA_037974485.1. Classification (NCBI taxonomy): domain Eukaryota; kingdom Metazoa; phylum Chordata; class Actinopteri; order Characiformes; family Alestidae; genus Hemigrammopetersius; species Hemigrammopetersius urotaenia. The sequence goes on along the minus strand of JBBPDC010012763.1, from coordinate 647 downwards.
TCTGAAAGCTGACAGCCTTTCAAAGACACACTGTGCTCGTAATAGCCCAAGACTCATTTTCATTAATGTGTTACACAGTTAGGAGCAGAATAAGAGGGTGAGCAGAACATACGATGCTAAACAGGAGAAAGCCTCTGGAGGCGGTTCCTCAAAGGCTTTGCCATGTTTGTCTCTCTCTGGTGGTTTTGCTCGGTGAAGCAGAGCTGTCAGTGCCGAGACCAGGAGCCGACTGAAGCAGCTTGTCTTTGCCTCCCTCGTTTGGACTTAATCTGCTTCCAGACGCGTCATGTTTCCCTACAGCTCAGCAGTTGGGAGCATTCCTAATTACGTTTTCTGTCATCACTAATTAGAATTTTCTTCTATTGAATTTTGCACATATTATACCTGTGAAAGAATTTTTTCTGTAGATCTTGTCTTTTTATCTTTGTATACACACACACACACACACACACACACACACACACACACACACACACACTATATATCTATATCTATATCTATATATATATCTATATATATATCTATCTATATATATATCTATCTATATATATATCTATCTATATATATATCTATCTATATACACTCAACAAAAATATAAACGCAACACCTTTGTTTCTGCTCCGATTTTTCATGAGATGGACTTAAAG
>JBBPDC010012744.1:0-13336 GCA_037974485.1 Hemigrammopetersius urotaenia | reverse complement strand
TTTTTTCTAGATTTTCCTCCTTTAAAATTGGGTGCGTCTTATCTTCCGGCGCGTCTTATACGGCGAAAAATACGGTACTCTCACACCCAAAACTAGGGGAGACAGGTATTCCAACAATGTTTTTATTTAGATGTGTCACATAATCTCATTAATTACAAGCTCTCTGAATAATTGATCTAAATTGGACAAGTTCATGCTGTAAATTTGATTTAAAATTTTAAATACATTTTGAAATATGAGTTCATTTTTTCCAATGTCTTTTGAACTTTATTTCATCATCAGCATCAGTCATCATCAGCCCCACTTATATCATCACTGTCATATCAAAACCTTATCACTCTTTTTTCTGTTGTTGTTGTCATGGAATCAAGACATAAAATCAGTTTCAGATATCAACTTGTAATTGTATGGAATTTGAATTTGTTTTAATTTTGATAGAATGGAGTGTGGGAGACGCTACTGGCTGCTCTGGAGATCCTCATTAGAGTGAAACATCCACAGCAGACTTTCAACATCTGCCAGCTCCTCAAAGCCCAAGTTGTGCAACGCTTCCTGCTCACCTGCCAAGTGCTGCAGGTGAGACACACCTAGGTTGAACTTTACATAAGAGATGCTTTGAAATTATTGCAGCCTCTCGTCTGCAAAATAATGCAGTGCAATCCAGTTTGTTGTAGCCTTTCAGGTGTTAGAATTCCATGTTGTGTTATGATACAGCCCTAAACACTTACGGAATTAAGGAAAGACTTAAAGCATAATTTGTCAGACTGCCCTTGTAAGAATAGAATGTAGTATGTTCAAGACACCAGAAAGTGGAAATGTGTTTGTGATTCGTTATATCAAACTAACTTGCACTGTTACTACAAGACAAACTTCTACACTATCTAGGACTTGCCCAGTATTTGTTTGTTTGTATTTGTTTCTCGTTTTTTTTTTTTTATTTAGAAGCTTTTTTTGAAGTAGGTGCATATGAAATCATGAGAGTTACAAAATAGAGACGACTGGACAAACTTTTTTGGATTCTGAACTTTTTTTTAAAAATATCTGTACAATCCAATATGGCTGCTGCATCAATTAAGTTTACATGATAAATTGCCATATCTGTGTCATTTGGTTTGCGGTATTTAATTCAAGCTCATTAACAAATTTTAGCCAAAACACATCACAAGACAAACAGTTGATCCATGTAGTTCTATATTCTGTGTGTTCGTAGCTGCCCACTGCTTCACTTGGTGAATGGGTTAAATTCAGAGGGCGTATTTCGTGCTGTTCACACTGTGTGCTGATGTACGTCGCTCTGGATAAGAGCGTCAGCTAAATGCCGTAAATGTAAATGTAAATGTGTGTTCACGTATGACCGAATAGTCACTTTCACTTAATAATACATTTTTTATATACAGTAAACCCCTGCTTTTACGTTCCAAGAGCACTCATGTATAGTGAATAATCGCATTGTTTTGCCTATTTTTATAAAAGCACTAGACAGTGACTGAGCTCAACAGACTCTTTTAATTTAATTTACAGTAATAAAAATCTGTGCGTTCTGGAAAAGAACGGTTGTCTGGTACACGGCTGTCGCCCTGTCTTTCTCGGCCGAGACGCAGACCTCTGTGCACGGCTGGTAAATAAAAAGTCTAGACATGTAGATTTTGGCCTTTTAGTTATTATCCAAAACACAATTTTGCTTTTTATAGCCCTTTATTGGTCTAATTTATTGTACTTCCACAGGGGTCCATGAAACAGTTCTGGTTTGCATGAAGTCTTTGCTGAGTTATGACCTCATTTCCTGTTTTTAATCCAATTTAAATAATCTGTGATGGCCACATCTCACAATTGTTTACTATATGGCTCTAAAGGCTACCATAAGCACTACCATAAGAAGGAAAGAAGATGCTGAAAAAAAGGTAGAAACACAATTGGCGTCTTCTCAATTTTGCGCATGCAATATAGCTGAAGTCTGGGTGTTAACTTTTTATTCCCTTTTAACTTTAATAATTTCAGTTTTTGAGGTCTCCTAGTGCAGCCTAGATTTTAAAACATTTTTTACAACAACCTAAAATATGTTTAACTGAATCTTTATTTTATTCAGTTTTTTATGTCAATACATAAATTAAAATAACTGACAATTATTTTCCGTTCGACTAGTGGAATTGCAGTTTTGTTACATTCTTCCATCAAAATCACATCAATATTTTTTATTACAAGTTAGATAGCATGTACTGTGTAGTTCCAGATTCAGATGAACAAAGTAAGCATGTTTTGTTAATATGTTGCTGATCCTCTTATTTTCTAAATTCTTAACCTCTTTTCTTTTTTACTTCTCTCAGGAGAATCGAGACGAACATCTCACCTCCATCCCACAGGAAGTTTGCCTTTCATTCATCAGAATCATCCAGGAGGTGTTGGGCTCACCTCCTGATCTGGACCTGCTTCGACTGCTCTACAACTTTCTGTTGGCAGTACACCCGCCTACAAACACATATGTGTGCCACACCCCATCCAACTTTTACTTCTCCCTGCACATCGGTAAGTGGTCAGATGACCTAATTAATAGATAATTGGATCTTCTAATTGAGTGGATTGATGATAGCGTTCAATAATGTTACATTTGTACTTGTACAACACATGGTCAATAACATTAGTGTGACACTAACAACATTAACCCTTGATTTTGTTTGGTTTTAATTCATAAATAGCAAACATTTATTCATATATTTGTGATGAATTTTGTTCTACCAATTCACACATGGAATCCCGACAAACTTTAAAGTCATGAAAACTTTATGAAATTTTAAGAGGAAAAAACAGAACAAACCACTGTTTTAGCTTTTTGAGGACTGTAGTAAGGAAATCTGTCTGAAGTATGTGAAAAAGAATGTGAAAAAATCTGAATTCTTGCATGAAACTATATTTCCAAATGTAGTGCATAACACTGTAGATTTTGATATCTCACGCTGTATGTTGTTTGTGTATATTTTGTATCTCAGATGGTAAACTATACCAGGAGAAGGTTCAGTCCATGATGTACCTACGTCATTCAAGCAGTGGAGGCAAATCTGCCTGCAGCTCCGTGGTCTCTCTCTCTCCCACTCCTTTCACTGAGATTAAGCCCGAAGGTATTGCAGTCACTACCACTGTACATCCTTTTTCCACAGTCAGCAATGCTTGCCTTAATAGCATGACTCCTCTTGCTCATCTGTAAATTCCCCATCTCCCCCCGTCGTCCTCATCATCGTCCTCATGTCTTGACGTAAAATAGTCAAATATAACCTCGTTCAAGGCAGTAGCATCCCTTGGATTAAGGAGGTTAAGTCTATTTAGCATGTTGAGTTGCGCAGCCAGCTGTCCAGCTGTGTTTGAATTGCTTTTTTAACTAAAGGAGGGATTTTCTACGAGATATTTTCCAGGATGATAGATAAGATGATATTGAATAATAATTAAATGAAAACCAAATTTCAACAAAATACTGACTTTCAATCTATTTTCCTTCTTTCCTGAAAACAGGCCAGTGCGATTGCATCACATTTAGTCTTACTTACAGTTTACATATACATATATTTTTACAATACCGATGTCCATATTTCTATTTCTAGACTTTATGCTGTACATTTGAACATTTTATACTGTACTGTGACAGTATTTTATTCTATTCTATTGTTTTCTTTTTTGCTGCACTTAATTTGTATTGTCCACTTTCTGCCATGACCAAGCTAATTTCCCACTTGTGGGACTAATAAAGATTTATCTTATTTTATCTTATCCATTCAGTAGCAGCAGCCCCATTGATCTATTTCATTAAAAACAGTAACTAAGAAAAACCGAGTTCAGATATGAAAAGTGGCTGGAAAATACCCATCTTAAAATCACATTTTTTTTGTACATGTTTGGTTTTTTTGTGGAAAATTTGAAGATTTGAATAAAACCTGTATAATATTATCACAGTACATTACTGTACAATACAAAAAAAAAGTTTATTTCACCTTTGTTCACAACTATTATTTCTGTTCCACAGCGCACCAGCCTCTGTCCCCAGAACATGCAGGCGATAACATCTCCTTGCTCCCTACCAGCTCCACTCCTTTACCTTCCCCCTCCCCGGCTGTCACAACTATTCAGTTCAGTCAAGACTCTGTGTCTGTAGAGCCAGATGAGGCTGCATCCCTGACTACCCAGCAGGCCCTGGACAGCACAGAGACACTTAAGCGGGGTGAAGATGAGCACCTCATCAGCAGCTGCGAATCGGCCAAGACCATCTGTGACGCTCAGGATGTGGAGGAGGTCAAGGAGTCACTCCGGACTCCTTCCATCAGTATGGAGGAGGAGCAGGAAGTTCCACTCGACAGTTCGGCAGAGAACAGTGGAATCATTGAATCAGAAGAACGAGTGCATTTGGCTCAAGAAGAAGCACCACGCAGACCAGACAGCCTAAAAGGTATCCAGTCCTTTCAAAATAGCCAGAGTGACCTGGCCAGCTTGGGTCTTGCCTTCCCGGCACAAAATGGCTCTCTGGCAATTGCACGATGGCCCAGCATGACCGACCGCACTGCTCCATCTGATGACTGGGAGAGTTATACCTACTCACCTGGCTATGAGAGAGCACATAGCAAGACTGATTCCACAAGTGACAGGTAAAAGGCACCTCAACTTGTCTTTTAAATGTTGTTTACCAAATGTGGTAAGAATCATCATTTTACACATGGCGCTGTAATAAACGCCATGTGTAAAATTTGTTCATGCTAAATTTATCAGTAATGTACCTTTTTAACCCATCTTTTGCTCACTCCATTTCATAATTGGCTTGTACTTTAGACTTTAAAAAATAAAATGGTCAGTTGTAACATGTAATTTATCACCCGTCACACTTGTCCAGAAATTCAGATTGAAGTACAGAGCTCTTACAAAAGTAGCTTATTCACATGTGAAATTATATGATGCACATGCAGATCATGTGATTTTGTTCACAGTGCTGAATTTACATGATGGTGTATGCATCCATATGGCTTTACAGCCTACAGTAGTAATGACAGATGTGTGATGATGTTTTGAGAAGATAAGGTAACAAGACTAATCAGCTCAAGATATACTGTAAAAAGGGTGACCAGGTATTTTTATATGATGCATTTTTTCTAAATTTGAGTGTCCTGTTAGGAGGTTATGCCAGTGGGCAAAATATATTCTTTACAATTTATTCTGGTTTTTTTTGCAATAGTAAATGATACTAATACAAAAGGTTTATACTGTTCTGGTGTTTGTAGCCTGCTCAAGACCTCTGACCAAAATTTTGGGGCAATATCTTTTGAATGGTATTGTCTCTCATCCCACCAGACTCCGCATCATTGTAGTTCAAATAATTAAGAATGCAGCAGCACATCTGGGGCCGTAGTACAGAAACTTCCTAACTTGAAAATTCTATCTTAACTGTGTAGTAACCATGGTGACGGCAGTTTAGGATCTTATTTAGGAAAAAAACAACCGTTCCTAAGTCAGTTTTCCTATCCTAACTTGAATTAAGAGAATTGTATTACAGAAGCATCCTAACTGCAAAAAATCTTAAATAAACTCTCCTAACTTTAGAAAAACCCTTCCACTGTCTGAACTGTCGCCAGCTGATTATTTAGACTACGGGCTGTGTGATAATGCCATTAGCCAAACAATTTCACCCAGATTTGGAGAGGCCGACCTGTCGGCACAGGGCTCTCCCTCCCAGCTGGGGTACAATTAACAAATGCGCTTTGTTTTTCGGGAAAGGTGATTTTCAAAGCAAGGTGTATGTGTGTGTCTGTGAGAGAGAGAGCGAGAGAGAATCCCTATACTTTAGTCCACATAGTTGTGTATGACAGCTTTGTCCCAGTGCTGTTTTTCCATATTGGCCATTTTGGTCTGGTTTAAAGTTCAGAGCAGGACGTTGTTTAATATCCATATTCTGAAGACAGTAATGAAGATACTCTGGCGATACAGTGTTACAGACTGGAGCCTCGTAAAGTTACAGTGGCAGCAGGTAACCGCTACTTCGCGAGATCACATGTTGCGTTAGTTGCTAGGTAACAGACATCACAGATGAAGTCGATCGGTGAAGTCGATCACCGGTGTTAGATTGCTTATTTAGGATTTCTAACTCGAGATGAGACAGGATTCCTAAATAGGATTTGCTTCTGTAATACCAAATTGAAAAAAATCCTCAATAAGATAGGAAGTTTCTGTAATACGGCCCCTGGTCTTCAATTCACCAAAGACATGCATCAAGACTTTTTTCATCACTCTGGATGAGAGTGTCTGCCAAATGCTGTAAATGTAAGTGTACAGATCTCCAAAGGACAGGTGTCAATTTGTGTTCCCAATCCCTTCATTCTTTTTTCCATCATTCTTTTTGTTTTACTGACAGTATTGCTGTGTTTGTTTTTTCCTCAGGTCCGGCACAGAGGACTGCTTGGTACTGATCTGCTGTGGGCTGTATGAGTTGCTGAGAGGAGTCCTGTTGTTGCTACCAGACCTCATGCTGGAGGGCGTGATGGACAAACTGATACAGCCAGAGGCACTCATTGTGCTGGTCAACCACTCTTCCCCCCTCATACAACAAGGGGTCATAAAGGTTAGTTAGTTATAATTCTTTCGCATCCTTTATCTTTGGTTTCTTGACAGCTCTTCCTTTTGTGATCAGTGCCATAACAGTATCTGAGTACATGAGACCATCTTCTTTGGTTCAGTAGACAAGTATTCTCAAAAAATATACTCAAGATAAAGCAATACCTACTTAATGTGAAACACCCCTTAGACCAATGGTTCTCAACATTTACAACATTAAGGCTCATCTATCTATCACAGCATGTTGCCAAGGCCCACTTGGCCACATTAGATGATATCAAATAACCAATTGTGGACCAATGCCCTGTCTCGATTTTAGATTCACGGCCCAATCAAAAGCCTTTGTGGCCCATTAGTGGTCCGCGGCCCAGTGGTTGAGAAACCTGGCCTTAGACTACTATTGTTCACTGAAACAACATCCTTTATTCAGGTGTTACATGTTTTCCACATAAAGTTACTTGCTGTTATCTGCTTATTAACTGCTTCCTGTTGTACAGGGATGCAAAAAAAAAAAATCATAGGTTTTTAATACAGGATTTCCCCAAAACTGTGTCTAAATTAATACACACATTTTAAAACTCTAACAACAAACTCTCTTAATTAAGTGTGGTTTCTTTTTATTTTTCTTTTGTTCAAGAAATTCAAGCTCAGAAACTGAAGTGATCAGCTTTCAGATATTAAAGAAAACTTTCTAAGCTTCAACATGGTGGAGACACCTGACATCTACATTTGGTTTAAGTAACTTGTCTGATCTATAATACTACTTGGACTGCAACTATGGAATAGCATTTTTTTTTTTTTTTACCCCAACTTGCCATGTAGATATCCCTTTCAGCCATCTTTTCCAGGTTAGGGCAATCACCCTAAAAGAGAGCAGATATTAATCAAAGGTTTTTGAGTTTTTGTTTTCTCTCCACTTTGTTAAAGCTCAAGGATTAAAATAAGTTTAGACACTGTCTTAAAGCTCATATTTTCCATATACAATAAAACAGTGGGATCTTATGTTCGCCACATCTGGAATGTTAATGTTAAATGTATTTTTGTGTGTAATGTAAACAAAATTAGCCAGTTATTTTACAGTAGTTTGAAGTGTGACTTACAGGCTGTTCTGCTTTCTTCAGTTAATCTACCCGTATCTCTTCTTTCCACACTGTAATTCTTTTAAGGAGGTAATGCAATAAGAACTCATGCACTTCAGGTTTTTATTTGTTATTTGCTTCTTATTTATGAGCCAGATTAACTTGATTGACAGCACTTTTTCTTCCTGGGTCCCTGGATAAGGATAATCCATTATAAAAATTGTGTCCTCTGAGTGTTTGTGCACCCATGTGTAGCACACTCAGCTCTACTTGAACAGCTCTACTCACAGCCTCAGTTCATGCATAAAATTGCACAGCCTCCATTACCCTGGACTGAGTGTGGCTGGTTGGGAACTAGCATCTCACCAATTGGGATTTGTTTAAATGATCTGTTAGAGGCTGTTATCTATGGGTAAGGACTGAACATTGCACCAGGTTTGCAACAGTAGTTTGGTTGTGCTGTTCAGTAACTTGCAAAATAGTGAAAAAAAATCGTTATAAATTAATATTGTGATGGAATTTAAATCATGATTTAACTGTAAAAAAATTGTGATGTGATATTTTTGACACATCACCCACCCCTATGTCAAGGTATGTTTTATTACATGAAGTAATGTAATGAGGTTTCTCTTATTATAGCAGACATAGGTTTTGTTTATTTATTATTTGTGTAAAATGGGAGGCATCAGTGTCAGTGTAATTGACACTGCCATATATTAGATTCACGCTTACCAAATAGGTTTAGCAGATTAAATGTTGAAATTTTAACAATTATCTGCCAGCACAAGTGCAATACAATGTTAAATGAAAGAATGCTGTTGTTTGTTTCTTCTTTTTCTTTTTTCTTCCTATCCTTCCCGTAAATGCATGCAGCTGCTTGATGCATACTTTAGTCGAGCCCAGAAAGAGCAGAAGGAAAAATTTCTGAGGAACCATGGCTTTTCTCTACTGGCCAACCAACTGTATCTTCACCAGGGCACTCAGTGCGTGCTGGAATGTTTTCTGGAGATGCTGTTTGGCCGGCCCATGAGCCTAGAGGAGGAGTAAGTGCCCATGCTTTTAGATTCAGTCTTATTTTTTTTCCATTTTTGTGTTCTTTTTTTTTATCTAACTTAGCCATAAAAAATCTCTTTAAACAAGGTTTCATGTTTAGTGTTTGTTTTTAAGGAGCCATTCTCAACACTGAGAAAATGGAAAATTTTTCCATTTTGAATAATTTAAAATTTTTCTTCCAGTCTTGATCTAGAGGACATGGAGAGCATTTCTCCATTTAGGAAGCGCTCTGTGGTACCCATACTGGGGTTGCTGGAGAACTCTCTGTATGAGAACTCGCTGGTCCACAATGCCATGTGTGTACTGCTGCAGCTCCTGAACACCTGCCCCAAACTGGCTGACATTCTACTGGATCATGGCCTACTCTATGTACTCATCAACATGTTATCTACCCTCAATGGCTTGGAGAACGGGTAAAGTTTACGATACACTAAGTGCGGGTGATTTGATTGTATGTATCACAATAAATTACACCGCAATAAGTTTTACAGTCTTCTTGTCAGGACTTTGCAAACACATCGAATTTTTCAAACTCGTATGGTTCATCTTATTAATCTCACCTTGAAAAAAACAAAATGTTGTATATTTTAAAAGTTTATGACTAGGATAAACTCTTTTTAAATTGTTGTATTATAGGTGTTTTTTTTCAGTTAATAGTTGTAATTAAGGAAGAAGCATAATTAAGATCTCCATATAAGGACTATTAAAAAAGTAACTAGTAATAATTAGAGAAGACATAACAGCATAATTTAGTTCCCATGTCAATCATTGATTGTGTTCCTGCATCTGTAAAGAAAATGGTGCATTTTACAAACTATAGAATGACCTATTTACATAACCCCTTAACATACAACAGAGTTTACATTCATTCTGTGAAAATGCTATTGATTGTGTAGAAAAAGATTTTGTACATAGACACTCTATGAAGTGTTCACTTAATAATGCTACTACTACTACTAATAATAATAATACATTGTTATTTATAGAGCACTTTTAAAGATACTCAGATGCTTACGTTATTTGTTGCTCAAATCAAATATTATGCCACCTCAGATGCATGACAGTAAAAAAAGATAAATAACGGAAACATGTTTAATGCAGAGATGCTGACTGTTAGTTGCAGATTTCACTTTATAAAACATACAGATCACTTAAAAAGTCAGGAAGATGGATACAATAAATGAAATAATGGCTAATTTTAACATTTTGAAGTGAGTGCAGTGCTGTTTCCTTCTTTGTCATTTATGCCAAGAGTTCTTAACACATGAAAATCAGTTATTAACACGAATTACATCTGTCCTACAGATGTGTAGCCTGAATCTGAGGTTGAGATCCTCATGGTGTGGAAAAATGATTGTAAAAGCATAAAATCCAACACAGTTTCACTTGACTGAGTATGTGACTACAAGCTTAAAGTCCGTTGTTGTCTGCGTTGAACTACAACAACTGATTGAACTGTGTGTCTCAACATTTAGATTAGGGTGTGAAAAGACACATAAATTCGAAAGTTTAACGTGTTTATTCCTTTCTAAAGGATTCCTCCGAATGACTACAAGCTGCTGTTATGTGACATCCAGCAGCTGCTGGTGGTGGTGACCATCCATGCTTGCAGTTCTTCAGGGTCCCAATATTTTCGCATTATTGAGGACCTTGTCACCTTGCTGGGATTCATGCAGAGCAGCAAAGTACACCGGACTCAGGGTAAACAAAGCAGATGGCACCAACCCTCATTTTAATTATTAAACAGATAAACTGTGGTACGCCAGAAATATGGAATTGAAACAACCCTTCTTTCTCGCAATTAGAAATGGCAATAGCCCTGCAGTTCCGCATCCTCCAGTCAGCCGTTGACTTCATTAAGACAACAGCCCTTCAGGACCCTCAAAAGATGAGCTCTTCTCTTCATTTCCCTACTTCACCACATCATGCTCTCCATCAGAAGCGCAAAAGTATTGCAGGTAAAGACAAGCATGGGTCAGATTTGGCAGTTTACTAGGGGGATTAGACATCCATTAGTCCCAGCTTCAGAAACTCCTCCTAAAGAGGTACACAAACTGTTTGATGTCTATTGTTTGCTAAGATAATAAATTGTCAGCCACTTTTATCATAGTTTTTCAGTTACACGTTTGTGCACATGTCCACATGTATGTATTTCTGTGCACTCCTTTTTTCAGTCTGAGAAGAAAGAACCACTTACCAGCAATTGCCTGGTCATTGTTAAATTCAGCAAATAAAAACTCACTGTCCACCTAAATTTGAAAAATCAACGATTGTGCTCCCTGAAGAGTATGAGTTAACATGAGTTGACATGTTTTGATCACGCCGTGGCTTTAAGAGTTGCACTGGCGCACATGCACCTGCAGGGGGCTGCGTGTTCCGTTCAGTAGCGGAAGGAAAACAGGCCATGGATGCTGAGATATACACAGAGAAAGAGAGCTAGGCTCACTGACTAACCGTCTAGCTGCACTCTCCGTGTCTGTAGATCTGGTAGCCAGACGTGGGGCATCCTCACTGGTGTGGCGATGGTTTGGCTTCAGGATTGTGGATGTGGCTCAAACCTGCCCAATTAGCCGGCTATGTGGGAAAGCGGTTTAAGTGAAACATGACGCCACAACGAAGCCATACATCTGAGCCATACATTTCACTAAAACACTACAGACAAAAAACATGAAGTGCACATTCAGATTTTTCCAATATCTTTGTGGAAAATAGGACAGAATTTGATTTAAAAAAATCTAAAGACCAATATTCGGGTTCCGGTTAATCGATTTCAGTTCTTATTGATTCCCTATTTCGATTCCACAAAGGTAAATAAATAAATAAATAAAGCGGACAGCATCAACTGTTGTAATTTAATCAGGCTCAGAATCAGAATATCGTTTACTGGCCTATTGGAGCAGCAGACATGCTCTGTAAGAGACATATGGGTGTGGTGTAGGCACATGTACACACAGGTTTGTACATATTGCTGTTTATTATTGTGCTTGAGAGACACCATGGACCAGAATCAAATACTCGGCCTTTGCGATGTTTTATGTTGTTTTTTTATCTTTTATAACAATGAGGGTTTTTACCTTGTAGAATTTTGAGGTTTGCTTAAATGTAAAGTGCATTTCAAATAATGTGTATTATATTATTTAAAAAACAGAAAACATTTGTAGTTTGTATTTGAGAATCACAGCCAGGGGTTTAGCCTCTGTTTCTGGTCCACACATGTTTAACCTCATGCAAATACATAGTATTTGTACATAGTAGTTACTGTACCAGAAACAGTATACACATACATATTTATGCTATGCTGTAACAATAAGTATGCTCAGGTAAGAAACCTGCTGCTAAGTAATGTGAGTAAAATTATTTTCATAAAACAGTTTACAGTATTGTAAAATGAATCAACTGTCCATCTATCACATGCTTTGTTAACCGGTATCAACCATAAAAAGGTTAATGATCAGTTATTACGATAGCCCATAAGTTCCATACAGGTTTTAAAACATTTGGAATAGACAATAATCAGTGTCTGTTGTAGGCCCTTTCTATTTGCTAAGTAGAGTTGCTGATCAAGTTAGAGTGCGAATGAAAGGTTGTTGTCAAATTTCAGATTAATGTTAATGTCAGGCAGCCTCTATGCCAATAGCTGTGGAACTATTGCCCTGACAGACTGGAAACCATCTGGATTTTAACAAAATACTGAGAGATTCACAATGTTTGTTTTATTATTATGAGTATTATTATTATAGAAGTTTTGTTTGTGCTTGCATCTAGAGTCTTTAGAGAGCTAGCACAGATCTATTGATGAGATGTAGTGCATGGTCACAACTGTGTTTTTTTTTGGTGGGGGGGACTGTTTTGTTTTTTCCCCCTTCCCGCCTGTCAAGGTTCAGTGGGCCTGAAAGATTCCATCATCCCCCGTGTCCCTAGGCAACACTTCTCCTCCTATGGCCAGATTCCCTTGCCCCCTGCCTTCAGCTTCCTCTCCCAAGACACTCCCCTTCCTTGCCCCACAGGATCCTTTTCATTCCCCTTTGATGCAGGTAGCCCTCCAGCTCTGCTCTGTTCTAATAGAGGTCACGCTCTCACATCACTGCCTCTGACTGACTCCACTACTTAACTGCATGATTGCCTTTGTTTTGCCCAGTATATGAAACGATTACTGGTGCCTCAGTGTGTGATTACTCTCCTATGGTCCTTAATTTTGATCTTTTGATCTGATGCATGTTTTAGTGAATGCATTAAGGCTTGGTGTGTGCATGGATAATTAAACACTTTGTAAATGGTTCCAGGTATCAGTGTGTCAGATACTGACATCACTTTTTATATACAGTTGCATCAAAGAAAATTAGTGCATTGCTGTAATGTCTGGAAGCTTTGTCTGGATGTCTGGAAGCTTTTTTGTAAATATTGGTTAGTCTTACTTTGATGACTTTTTCTTTGTCCTCAACAATTATGCACATAATAACCCAGGTTTATTAGTCTTAAGTCGCACAAAGAAAGACTTGTGACTTGACTTTAGACTTCCCTCAGCGACTCAAGACTTGACTCGGACTTGGGTGCTGTGACTCGTGAGTCATAACTCGTAAACCATGTTCATTTCATGGAATTATTTATTTATATCTCGCACTCTT